>CAKAOI010049563.1:0-32587 GCA_916701655.1 Sebastiscus albofasciatus
TAATCCTCTTATCAACATGGGAGTGAACAAATATGCTGCTTTATGTAAATGTATGTATATATTTATTATTGTAAATCAGTTAACAACACAAAACAGTGACAGATATTGTCCAGAAACCCTCACAGGTACTGCATTTAGCATAAAACAATATGCTCAGATCATAACATGGCAAACTGCAGCCCAACAGGAAACAACAGCTGTCAGTGTGTCAGTGTGCTGACTTGACTATGACTTGCTCCAAACTGCATGTGATGATCATAAAGTGGGCATGTCTGTAAAGGGGAGACTCGTGGGTACCCATAGAACCCATTTACATTCACTGATCTGGAGGTCAGAGGTCAAGGTGAGTTTTTCCTCGTCAAAATTTAGCGTGAGTTTGGAGCGTTATTTAGCCTCATTTGTGACAAGCTAGTATGACATGAATGGTACTAATGAATTCATCAGGTTTTCTAGTTCCCAGTATCTTCACACTAGCTTTTAAACTGAGCCGCTACAACCTAAGGTGTGTTAATGCGTTTAACAAATTAGTGGCGTTAAAACAAATTTGTGTTAACACATTGTTACGCCCCAGTCTAGGGGTGTGGAAGCGCAACATAAATACAAGGTGAAACGGTGAATGAATTGCAGCAATTAATATTTATTTCTGCACACAATAATCAAATATCTATTTTACAAATACAAAAAAAAGGAAGCGCGGGCTCAGGGTGAACTAAAGGCCAAATATAACAAACAAAACAACTTCTCAACCAAGTTCTAACTAAACCCTATAACAAAAGAAACAAACAGAAATACATGGACTAAACCTAAATCCTTAATTTAAAACAGTAGAAAACAAATTAAATAAACTGGCAGTTCACCCGTAGCTACAGATTAAAGTCCAATATATTTACATAGATAATTTATACAACTTGCGTTAGACACCGAGGTCTATACAACAAGATGTTTAAGTCCGATATAAACTAGGAAAAAAAAGTCAGTAAACTTGTGTTTGGTGGATTATTTCTCTGTTGTTCCTATGCTAATGGTCATTGTATTTTACATGGTTGGAAAGCCTGTTTATTTACCTTCACAATGATGTCCAACTTTGTTTCCAGGTTTATTTACAAAGATATACTACTTAAACTAAAGCTACAAATGTTAACACAAAACACACACAGGAAAAAGGCTATGGCTAACACGAGAGCTAAAGCACAACAGACCACACTACACGTGGTTACCAGTGTACTTACTTTCTACACACAGTTTACAAGTACACGCTACAAGCAAATTATCATGTTAACTTTTACAGCCCTAGTTGGAATTCATTATTTCAGCACAATGCCCTCATCAAACGACAACAAAATTAGTAAAATTGTGGCCCTTGACGTCATAACCAGAGTTGGTTCCCAGGCACCAGCAACATTGTTATTAGGGCAAAAAAATGCAGGAGGAATTTATCCACATTGATCACTAAGTCTGACATAAACAGTAAAAGATACAGTCGGTGAAAACACACACATCATGATGACAATCAGTGAGGCAATTAAAGAATGATAGGGTCGCATTCTGACTTTATAACGGTCACACGACGTGTCCAATAAGGACCAGACATCATGACGTTCTCATTACTCACACATATCTCACACTCCACAGCACTCATTACCCTTCAACATGCCTTCCTGTCTGCTCATTAGCTTTATGTCTGTTTGTAGGTTTCTCCCTCTCTCCCTCTCTTTTTATACAACATACCAGCGGAGTCAAAGTCTCATACCAACACCTCAGCTGAGACACACTAGTAAGTCACACACATGTCAAAGCACACACACACACACACACACACACACACACACACACACAACACTTTCTTTCTAGTGTAATGTGTGTATCTCTGATAGGCCGACCACTAGACTTAAAATAGACACACCTCTTACAGCATATCAGCTGACAGTGAGCCAAGCTGACACTGAGCAGTAATTCAGCATCATTAAACCAGGACTATATGCTTGTTGGTCTTACAGCTGTAGACGCAGTCAGGAGACGCTCTCAATACTTTAGTAAGCTGTGAATTTAAACCTCTGCTGTTGACTGTGTAGTCTGAAATCGTATGGGATTTTAAAAAAGCTTTAAATATACAACACGTTGTTCTAAGGGGACACTTCCACTAACCTCAGATATATACATTTTGAATTAAGATGAATTTTTGCTCACAAATCACTAATTATCGGGGAAAGTACAATAGAAGAGATGCTCATGAATACAAACTGTAAAGTACTGTTAGTTATTTGTTAGTGCTATATACCTACTGCTGTATTTTCCAGGTGTTTCTAAAGCTGTGTTTTAGGGATGAACAAATACCAATACTGGATCAGATATCGGGCCGATACTGACTCGGGTATCGGTGACAATGAGGCAGATCTATTCAATTCAATTCTAAGTTTATATACCATACACATTATATACTGGAATTTTAATTCCTGTTTAAGTTTTGACCGATTTGTTGCTGGTTATATACACTTGAACTGTAATTCCTGATTTGACCAAGTTGCTGGCGTACTACTATCTATTTTATTCTAATGATAAATAACATAGATACATACATATATCATAGATGTATATCTATGTATTTATTTGTTTTACAAAGTTAGGAAAGTGATGTTTAAGTCAAGCCTGATGTTGTCTTACACATAAAAGAATGATTCAGTCACTTCCACACAGCTTACTGATTAAACACTGATATCAGATCGGTACTCGGTGTGGGCCGATTCCCAAAGCCCAGGTATCATATCGGTATCGGGATTGAAAAAGACGGATCGATGCATCCCTACTGTGTTTCCACAGCATGACACGGCTCTGCTCAACTTGACTGGACTCAACTTGACTCAGTTTTGGTACCAGGTCCTTTTCTCTATGCAGATAGTATAGACTCTCAGCTGAACACTGTAGCGACGGTGTGTGAAACTGCTCATCTTCAACAGGACACTCGCTAAATCATTTCAACGGCAACCAAACAGACGATCTGCACTTTGTCAACTGTATGGCGTAGTGTGCGTAATGTGATGGCGTAGCTGCATAGTTTTGTGAGCTAAAAAATGATTTTAATCTGGGTCGAGTGAATTAAAAATTGAGGTCGCTACTGGTAGCTTGTGCAACGATGATTCGCTTTGACCAATCAGTGGTCTGCAATTTTTTAGCTCCACCTTCTAGTATCGGCTCAGCGTGCTTGGAACCTCGACCGAGAATGGACAGGTTCTATTGGCACCATCCACAACTTTTGCTAATGGAAATGCATAAATAAGCGTTCTGTGTATTGTGTAACAAACTGAACTGGACTGGATTGCTTGGTGGAAACGTGCATCACCTATCCAGAACTGTTGCTTTCCTTCCCCTTTCTTCAGTGGTTCTTTAGGAACACAACAGAATTAGCACCTGTTTGTTTTGTTTCTCTCTTGTAACTGTGTGGATAACTAATTGAACGGCAGATACTGTCTCAGTTCAGCAACGTTTCAAAAGAAGTGCAGTAATAGGGGATCTTTTTTAGAAACAGATCCTGTTTCTCCCTCCAGGCCAGGAAACATTTGATCTCAGCAACTTTTTTTTTTTACCTTTATTGGATTATGGTGATCTGCTCTATATGAATGCACCTGACCAGTGCCTAAAGAAGCTGGATACTGGTTACCATTGTGCTTTACGTTTTACTACTGGCTGTGGAAATCTGGCTCACCATGGGTACCCTGTATACAGCTGCTAAATGGCCATCTCTGTATGTCCGCAGACTTTCACATTGGTTAGCTCTTATATATAAATGGCTCCTTGGACTGGTTCCTTTGTATCTGTGTACATACATCTGTACAAACCACAATCAATATGGCCTGTTCTCTCACAATGTTCTACAGATGTTGGTCCCAAAAGGTTAGAAAGGAGCTAGGCTAAAAAGCTTTTAAATATGCTGCTCCTTCTTCCTGGACTAGTAGACAGAAGGACCTGAAATAGTCAGAGCTGATTACTACTGTACGGGGAATTTAAGTCCATTTTAAAGGATGGAGAAAGTGGCGCTCTAGGTCAATGTGATTGCTCCTGATTTTCTCACTGAATTGATGTGAAATTGACCTGTTTGTGTGTTATAGCATATCGTTTGCATACAATGTGGATGTCATGCTCGTTCACTCATGGCGTGTGACGGTTGTATTTGTTTGCTTGTGTTGTTTGTTTTTATTGTTGTAACAGTGTCTGTGCTAAGATTTTAATCTCAATGAGTTTTTTACCTGGTTAAATAAAGGATATATATATATATATATAACTACAAATTCTGACTCATCTCTCAGTCCTATTCTTGTGTGGGAGAATGACAGAACTGTTTCTAAATAAGAACATTTTCCTGACTGAGGCATTTAATAAATAGTGACCTCTTGGTAAAGAGTACAGTCGTTTAATTATAATGTATATATAGAAAATTGTCAATTTATCAAAATTTTGTCAGACACTGAAGAAGCTGATTTTCTCTGTACATCAGTTGAACATCTTAATCTTGTGTTTGTAGCGCTGAATACAGAGCTGTGTTTTTGGTCTGGTGTACCTCGTGTGAATTACAATAACAATACCATGTCTATTGTTTCATGAACACTCAAACAGCATCAGTAAGCCCGACTGTGCTTGTCAAGATAGTTTATCAACTATCATTTCCACACTCAGCTCTGTATAGAGAACTGTGATTGTGGTATTTCAGCAACATAATAAAAAAAAAGCATTGTAGAGAACAAGAACTCTGATGGTAATGGTAAATCAGTGTTGAATATAAATGGTGCTGAATATGTCTTTTGTAATTATAATCCTTGTCTACATATTTATTTGACTTTCTTGATGCTCTTGCATGTTCTTTTACTGCCTCCTCCTCTACTGACTAGATCATACTTGGACTTAGATGGACTCCTGTTTGAACTGTATTTGTTAATCATATCAGTGGTGCTGCTTGACTGGGTGTGTGGTCAGATAATATTTGTCAGTCTGGTGCATTTATTCATAGTTCAGTAAAGAATTTAACCTAATCATTGTCCTACCACCTCTGCAATAGATTGATGTGTTGTTCATCATCAGGCAGTGTTGTACATTCATTAAAAAGTGGCCAGAAGCTTTACACTGACTTTGAAAGATCATAAAAAACTAATTTTACTAACATTAAACAGACTGATCACTGACCTTCAGTGCTGAACAATTTTGAAAAAATATCCAATTGCGATTATTCTTGACCGATATTGCAATCGCAAATGGGCTCTGGTGCAAAAAAGAGCACTATGATTGCGATATTAGGAGGAATGATAATTTTTACATCATTATTCTCATTTTCATTGAAAAACATATAGAAATGACTATGGTGTGATTTTTGCAGGAATCTGTACAAAACACAGATGTTCTCTTAAGTATAATGTGAAGGCCAGGACATCTCTGCAGCGCCACAATATTTAATTTAAATTGATATTTTGACACACATCTCACCTTGAACAAACATTGTACCTCCTGCCACATTGTGATTTCGATAAAATATCAATTAATTGTACAGCCCTACTGCTCTTGCAGTTTCCCCATAGGCCCCACTAGCTATGCACTAGTTATTTTTGAGGACGTGCACGTCAGCTATGCCAGGAGGACCTGACATACCTGCAGAGCTGTTGCATGTATGGACCACAACACCTTACCACAGAAGAATAATTCAGCTGTATGAATAAGTATAGCTGTGTAGTACAACAAGCCGTGTGAGGTTGTTAACAGTTGCAGGTGATGTACTGGAGGGTGTTGAACAAGCCTGTGTAAAAGTTTCATCAGGTTAGTCTGACGAGCCTTCGCTCACTGTGGCGGTGCTTTCTCATCGCCACAACGCTGCCGTTTTACCTGCGTGCCAAATTCGACGTTTGATGTTTTGATTTGTTGTTTTTGAGTTGTGCTGCCAGCCTGAGCAGTCTGCGTTTGTGCTTACTACAATCTGAAGCTCCTGGCTCTGGAAAGTTGCCTGTTTGCGGGGTAAACAGTGGAATTAGCACAACGCTGCACACTGCAGCGTAATCTACCTGGAATGCTCACACGCTCGTATTTTAATTGGCTGACGCAGTGTGTTGCTGGAAGATGTTGCGTTGCGATGCCTCAAAGGTTGAAGCGAGATCAACTGTTTCGTCGGAGCCCTGAGCGGCATCACGCCTTGCTGAAGCTGAAGCTGAAGCAATGGATGAGGAGGCTGCGATCTGTGACGCAGCGCTGTAGCCGGTCTGAACACTGGTTGGTGTTTAACCTTGGTCTCAATGTCACTCACCAGCCTCATGCTTCTCCACAACCCAACAGCCCTCCCCTCTTCCTCCAGCAGCCCCCCCACCACCAGTTGGTGTATTTGAGCTTCTCAGCGGGGGGCCTGCAGTTCCAGAGATATGTGGGGGTGGCGTGCATATGTGTGTGTGTGTGTGTGAGTGTGTGATTACGTGCATATATATGTGTGTGTGTGTGTGTGTGTGTGTGTGTGTATGTGTGTAGCCTTTCGGCTTCTCCCTGGATGTGCTAATGTGATAATTGAGTATTCCAAGTTCTGCCTGCAACTGTGTCACCATGCACACACACACACACGCACACACACACACACACACACAAACATCACACAGCTAGTTTGTCTCAGAATAGCTTCCTCACTTCTTGATGACATTCTTCAGCCTGAGTGTTGAATAGTTAGTGATAACACATGCAGAGATTAATCTCTTCTTTATTTGTTGCTTTTGTGCTTCAGTGTGTCGCATCATCTCAGATGTAGATTAAGCAATGCATCTTTTTCCAATTGTGTTTCAGTGAATCTGTTATTTTTATGTGACTTCTGCATTGTTAAATGTAATTATGAAGTCTAGAAAAGCACAAAACGTGCGAGAAACTGCAGTGAAAGTTTAAAGGAGACTGCTTGCCTACGAATAGAACATAATGTGCTCTCTCTGTCTCTCTCTCTCTCTCTCTCTCTCTCTCTCTTTCTTTCTCCCATCTTCATGCACCGTCTCACTGCAGGAAGATAAAGCAGAAAGATGTCTCAAGAATCCCTTTAAAGGAGCCACCAGTGCGCCCAGGGACCGGCGAGCAGCGTCCAGGGACCAGAACTCGTCCCCTGCCCGGAGTCTGAGGAGCAGTGAACTGAAGAGATGATGCGTTCAGAAGCCAGTAGGTCATAGCTGTACTCGGAGGCTCCAGGCAAGCACATCACAGACAAACCAGAAAGGCACTCTCTGGCTTTCAATATTGATCACTTCTCTCACACACACACAGACACACATCACATGTCAGAGAAATCAATGAACAGACAAATTTATACTGGCTGTGAACCAAGTAATTCTAGTAGTACTTGTGTTTTCTGAGTTTGGGTGAGATGGAGCGTATATGCATGGCTGAGAAACGAGGAGAGAGTTGAAAAGTTGAATCCAGAAAGTTGTGTGAAGATTTTTAACAAACGATTGTGGGGGGTGCGGGGGTTGGGGGGGGGGGGGGGACTACATAGAGAGGAGGAGAGGAGGCGTAAAGGAGGCGTTGTCGGAAGGAGAAGAGAGGAGGGGATTAGGGTTGGCGGTTCGCTGTCGAACCAGCATCGATACAACGGCAGCATTTGCCTAATCCCCTGGTAATGGGAGCTTAGCAGCCTCCTCGGACACACAAACACTCCCACTGCCTCCTCCTCCGCTCCGCTCCTCTCTTCTCCTTTCCTGCCCTCTTCCCTCCTCATTTACATAACATTAGAAACATTAAGGCGGCTCCAACAAGGCCCCATTATGTGCGTGTTGGTTTTGGGTCCCATTGCGTCGGCCCCGAGGCTTTGGAGAGGAGAGGAGCAGAATGAGTCAGGACATCACAGAGGCTTGTCCACTGTTTTGTCTGCTGGAGATGGTTTGTGTGCCTCTAAAGGACTTTATTGAAAGGAGAGCGAGAGAAAGAGAGAGAAGGAGAAAGTGATTAATGCTTCACTGAGAGTGCAGAGCTGGTGATCTGATTGCAGATGTGAGTCCAACACATCGGCTGCAACATCCTGAAAGTACGCAGGCTTCAGTTTAGATAGGTGTTGTCTGTTTTTCTGGTAATTAATTAGGCTGAAGTGACATAAAACGCACCGGGGCGATGATGTTTCATGGACGCTTCTTGGCGTTGTTTTTCAGTGCTGAAGTTCAGACATCAAGTTGACAGAACTGATAACTGAGCTATTCACCGAACAAAGTGATGATATATTGTGCAAAAATGCTGGAAAATAGTTTAAAAAAAAGAACATAAAGTTGATGTAAAAACTTCAACATGCTGTGATAAAAAAACATACAATTTATATTTATTGGATTTTACAGGGGTATTCTGTAGCCAATTAAGTATTATTTATACAAAATAATAATTATAGAATGATGCCAATAACACTGAATACTAGATAATACTGTATGCCACCATACTAGATATATATCTGGAAATGATTAAGTGAATAATATATGAAAAAAATTAATTCAGAATGAACAGTTTCATAATCCTATTTGAGCTATTATGTTTTCAGTAACAAATGACGGAGGCCCTACATAGAATAAATATGTTGCCCTCTCAGGAATTAAGCCAACGTTTTCTTTATTAAAAAGGCTAAATCCACAGGTTAAACTCAAGCAGCAGGAAGATAGATATAGATATCTCCACAACATATTACAGCTATAACATTTTCAGAAATATACCGTAAACAATAAATAGATATATGGCTCTGACATTGTGCACAACAGCATCTTTTAGCTCTCTGTTCGGCCTGTATACAGATAGTGATGCACGCTTACAGCAGCCATTTAAATCATTATAAAATGACATAAACATTTTTCACCCTGGATCATCATAAAACAATTAAAAGAAAAATAATAGCTTTTCTTCCTAATGGTGTTTTGCATAAAACATAAAATATCTTACAAATGATTGATGTACATTAATTGCTCTTATATGTGTTAAGGCTGTGGAAACATTTCCCCTAATGGAGGAGGATAAATGATCTATCCATGTATCTAAATGAGCTCTAATAGTAAATTTGCCTTCCAAATGTTAACAAATTAGTACCTTTAACAGTAGAGCTGCAATGATTTATGAATACATCTCAATTTGTTTTGGTAATTTTTAAATAGACTGTTTTTAAAAATTGATGTAATGTTATTAATTAATACTATTAACTAGCAATAACAATTCAAAGCAAATCTACTATAACACAGATCGACAAACTGCAGTGTCACAGTACGCACTGACATGGTACCAAAGACCTCACATATATTTGCAGAAGTGACAAACACAGCCTGCAATTAATCATCAAACTACACACAGACCCAGAACCGTGAACCAGCAGAGAGAGAAGAGCAACAGTGCTCAATGTTTCTCTGCTTTTTTTTTTATAACTTTCCCTTCTTCCTCGCTTTCATTTAGTCCCATAAAGCAGAGTTTTCAGTTGGCTTCAAAGCTCTGTGCAGAGCTCGGTTGGGGGCCTTCAAAGCCCCCTGTCTGTCGGCAGGTTTTTAGGCACAGAGAAAGCTTCTTGTTCTTTAAGGATTTGGCTCACAAATAACGCCCAGCCAGGGCCAAGGCGACTAGCTTGCACCCTGACAGGACAGTAGACAGACTTCTGCATTTTAGTGATGTGTTTTGGGGGCTATGCCTGCATCTATCTGAGTGAGTATACCTGCTCTGTTCTGATGTTTTCTACGCTGTCCTCCTTCTTAGAAATGTTTTGTGTGCTTACAAGAAAATGTTCTGGTGAATGTTTACAGTAGCTGTAAGATGTTTGCTTGTTGAGACTAAAAGAATACATCTCATTTCTTTTATTGCATTATTATTTCATGTTAAACTGCACAAATAATAATAAATAATCTGCAATAAAACTAGCTGTTAGTGCATTTTAAATAACCAAACTATCTTTGAGGTATAACCAGTATTATCTTAACACAGTTTGAAAACATCAGTTTAATGAGTGCAGTGCGTTAGCATGGGCCGACATTTTAATTCTGAGAGCAGTTCTTGTTTGATTTGATGGTTTGTTAGATGTGAGGGTTTGAAATGAGTCCCAAAGTAATTATAATGCGTATGAAATCTTTTCCTTTTTTACATTTACATTTTTACACTCCATACTACCTAATTAATACATGTGTAGCGCTGTGATGGTAGTTAATATATATCAGATTACTGAAATGATGCATTAACACTATAATATGCCACGGGTCAGAGTGTTTCTATCTTCTATCTTTCTATCACTCATTTCATGCTTCAAGTCTCGGTTTAATGGAAACAAACAGAACAACAGGTTTGTGAGCTGTATAGCATGAAGAAGGGAGGAGACACAAACTTCCTCTGGCCAATCATCGACGTCGTCAAGTTTGGTTAAGAACATTATTTTGAACATGATGTTTTTGGTAAATCAAACTGTTGACGTTCATGCAGAAAAGAAGAAAGAGAACATCTATTTACTGATGCTAACTCTGTGTATGCTGGACTCATTTTGCCCAGAATATTCTTTGTGGTTATAATCGAAGTATTATTCTGGGTCATTGACATTTAGTCAGTTAATCTGTTTTTAAATAGTTTTCTGTTACTTTACAGGGTTTGTGCATTTATGTCTCTTTATGAATTTATTGATGATGATTACTGGCTGATAACACTGGCAGTGCCTTCAGTGTGTGATGCAGTAGAGTTTTAGTGGGTTACTGCAGTGTGTTAGGTGTCTCATATCTGTATTATTGTGCTGTGCACCATACTGAAGGGGTTAATGAGATGAGACTCTCCATGTTAGCGTACACATACTGTACATATTATGACAGGAAGTCACTGACACAACAGATTTAAACATGGTTTAATTAAAACAGATACACTAGATCACCATTTTTCTATTTAGTACAGTGAGAACGTTGGTGGCATCTGATCTGCTTGTTTTCAAGCTATTTAGTGAGAATACTATTATATATATATATCTATATATATATAGATATACATATATATCTATATATATATATGTACTGTATAGTGGACTGGCAGATAGTGTATTATATATATATAGATATACATATATATCTATATATATATATGTACTGTATAGTGGACTGGCAGAAAGTGTAATGAGCGATACAGTTAGTTGCTGCAAAGACGTGTACGTGGTTACCGTCACACTGCAGTGCAGAATATTAGTTAAGAGCAACAGGAGAAAGGATCTCTTTCTGCTTGTTGTGTTCTCGATGTTAAAAGATGGAGGTCAGACTCAGTATGATGTGCAGACTATAACGGTGAGGATGCTCACTGATAGTGCAGCTGGACCTTGACGTTTTCTAATTGCTAGCTTGAGAGGAAACAGTTGGTTGGTGTCTTTTGGCCCCGGACTGCATATCGTGTTACCTTATTTCTGGGACCAATATTATTCTATAATATTATATTAAATCTGATTAGTGTGTTTTACTTTTAATTAGGGCTGTCAATCGATTAAAATATTTAATCGTGATTAATCACAAATTAATCTCACATTTTTTATCTGTTCTAATTTTACCTTAAAGGGAGATTTGTCAAGTATTTAATCCTCTTATCAACATGGGAATTGACAAATATGCTGCTTTATGCTAATGTATGTATATATTTATTATTATAAATAATATAACAACACAAAACAATGACAGATATTGTCCAGAAACCCTCACAGGTACTGCATTTAGCATAAAACAATATGCTCCAATCATAACATGGTAAACTGCAGCCCAACAGGCAACAACAGCTGTCAGTGTGTCAGTGTGCTGACTTGACTATGATTTGCCCCAAACTGCATGTGATGATCATAAAGTGGGCATGTCTGTAAAGGGGAGACTCGTGGGTACCCAGAGAACCCATTTACATTCACTGATCTGGAGGTCAGAGGTTAAGGGACCCCTTGAAAATGGACATGACAGTTTTTCTTCACCAAAATTGAGCGTAAGTTTGGAGCGATATTTAACCTCCTTCATGACCAGCTAGTATGACATGGTTGGTATCTTCACTCTAGCTTTAAAACTGAGTCCGCTACAATTTCAGGAAGATCGATTGTATTAATGTGTTAAAGAAATTAGTGGTGTTAAGACAAATTTGTGTTAACGCTTTATTATTGCATTAACTTTGACAGCCCTACTTTTAATGCATATAGCACTAATACCTTGTAAAAACCAGCGTATGAGTGTATACCACACCTTCATCATGGACTGGGGAGCAGGCCCAGACTTCCATGTGTCTGTCTAATAATTGCCAAGAACGAATCACTGACTTTAGCTGAAAATATGAATGAAAGTCACTATTTACAATATAATTATGCAAATACAGGACAACCTGTACTGTCAGTCATAGCTGTTAGATTGGTCTAGCCTGGCTGGGGTGATTATATGGTCAGCTCATTTGGATTTAAAATAAACTATCCGTATTAACACAGAGAGTAAACATAGTATCACCCTGGTTCTTCTATTCATGGGACATGTGGATACATACTCTTGTATTGTACCGTTGTCTTGTTGTCCTCTGTATTCCTTTATACTTGTTCGGCGCTGCACCTGTTCTGAAGTTGCTCACATTGTGTGTTTACCAGGCTGCTGAGGATCACAATCTCTATCGCTGCTCTTATTGTTAGTGGCTTTGGATAAGGGCGTCAGCTAAATGCCTAAATTGTAATTGTAAATGGTAGGCCTGCCCACATGTTAGCTCAGTAGTCACAGCACTCTTAAAGGAAGCAGAGCCGAGAGGCTGACGGGACGAGATGGAAACAGGCAGCCATTATAATCACTCATTCAGCCTTTTGGAGGAGACATTCACTGTTTGTGGTTTGTTCTAAATTCAAAGGGAACCTCTGTGACCTGCTGGCTTTCACATCGGCCTGAAACCACTGCGCTCTCCCTCCCTCCCTCCCTCCCTCTCTCTCTCCTTGCCCTCTCGTCTTTTCCTGCATTCCCTCATTCTCTCTGAATCTCTGTTTCTCTCCCTCTCTGCCTTTCTTTGTCTGTCTTTCTTTTTATCTCGTTTAGAAATACTTCTACTTCTTCTTCTTCTAAAGACGAACTTTTCAAAAGTTGCGTTGAAGTTCTGACTTGTGATTGCATCACTAGTTGATAATATTGTCATTGTCAATATTTGTTTTTCTTTCATATCCAAAATCTGAGTTGTGCTTTGTTAAAGATTCAGCAGTATCATGATCAGTCCTCCAATCACTCTTTAATTTACCACCCTTCTCAGCGGTCACTGAGCTGTTGATTAGATTTAAAACCTTTTTTCTGTCATTATTTTTCCTCTTGGGTGTAGAGTCCAACTTTATAAATCTTTCCTTTAACATATGTGATTGTTGTTTGCGTTGCTCCTTTTATATATTTTTTACTGCAGTGTGTTGCACTCTGAGATGGAAATCGGAGCACGATGCGTTCCCCTGTTCAGATTTAAATATGGACAGGGGTTATGTGAGGAGAATTGTGGGAGTGTGCATTGCATGAACGCTAACCAATGAATGATGCCCACAACTACATTCACAGTGTTTTAGGTGGAGCCATAAGAACCATAACGAGGAAGCTCTGATGAACTATGATTGCAGTATGTAATGCTTTTAGTTACTTTCATACTGATTTTGTCATCTGTATTATCTCCAAAATGTGTGTATATTTCACGGTTTGCTCTTTTGGTCTGACTTATTCCTGTTCATGGTCACAGTGGAGGGGGGTTGGGACTAGAGCTTTTCCCAGCATGCATTGAGCAAAGGACAGGGAAACTCCCAAAGCAGGTCGCTGGTGCATCATATGGTGAATATGGATAGACAAACAGTCGCACTCGGGGGCAATTTAGACTCTCCGATCCCCCCCGACCTGTGTATGTTTGGGCTGTGGCAGAAAACCCAAGCAAACACGAGGGGGGGATCATGCAAACTCCACACTCAAACTCGCTAAATGAGCTAACCACTGAGTCGCTGTGCTGCCCTGGTATTACCCTGTCTCTCTCTGTCTCACCTTTCCTCTCCGCACTGTTCAGTTGGGGGAAAATTGCCAGTATGTGTCACTTCCCCAGCAAACTGTGGTTCTCAGCTCTCCGCTGTGCTAATCATATTTCTTCTGGCAAGTTGTTAGCTCTAGCAGGAGGGAGGGAGGAAGGGAGGTGTGGTGGAGAGAAGAGAAAGCACATGGGAAATGAAGAAAGAAAGAGAGGAAGGATAGAGAGCGCTGTAATTAGTCAAGTTGTGCAGTGGCTTATAACTCAGACGCATTGTAGGGATATGTTGTTGTTGGAGGATACCTGAACCTCTCTCTCCCTCCCCTCCTGTCTGCCTCTCCCTCTCTACCTTTAAATAATGCAGCGTGAGAGACGGTTCTTACATACTGAGGAGGTGTCAGCAGACAGTTATAGGAACGTCAGCACCATTGCACCTGCCCAAGTGACACATGCACACATGCACACACTTCTGTCATCTCTGGTTTAGTGTGCCGCTAAACTCTGCACACTGAGTAAATAATTAGACAGGCTTATACCGTTAACGTATAGCATTAAGGCCCAAGAGCATCAAATAAGTGGTAATGCCACACATTTATACGCTGAAAAACATCCTGGAAATGCCAAATTAATTCAAATGTATTGCATTAAATCTAGGCCATTACAGTAACATGTTTACATTATTTGACAATTTAAATATTTACTGTTAAAATGATTTTGGTTGATGGCACAGATCAGTGACATTAATTTATTATAACAAGAAATTTGAATATTTCAACTTGGAAAATACACAAGATACAGTGCTTTATTAACTAAAACAATGTATTAATGAACAAAGCTGACATCTTGAATACCCTATAGTGTGTACTGTAGTATATGCTGTGTTTAAAATGTGGTGAGCATTTCACAACACTAAATATCATGGAAAAAACTATTATATATAATATTACAAAACAGCATGTGTTTAATTTAAGTGGATAAGGAGGGTCTTATAATGTCTATACAGCTACAGGATAATGTTAATAGTTTACCATCAACCCATTTTCACTCAGCAGTTTTATATTTTACACTTCAAAATAAATGTTTTTGTGTTTTTATTGTGATTTTATTTTTCTTAGAATAAGCATTTGAACGTAGAAATAAATAATAATATTACAAACCAGTACCTACACCTATACCTATCCACCATATACATGTAGCTGTACACCTTTATTTGACTTCCCACGTCCTCAAACAACATAGACGGAGCAGTGATCCCGTCTGTGTGAATATCAAGAAAAAGATGTGCAACTGTGCAGCTTCCAGTCGTTGCATTTACTGTCAGTATGAATCATTCAGGGAGGCCATTTTCTCCCTGATTCAATATCTGAAATGATTTAGACATGGAAAGGTACTCTCATCCAACCAGTGGAGAATTGACTGAAAATTACTGAAACAAATTTCACCAGATGAGATATGTATTACTGCAAAATATTTGTTTTCATATTTGCGGGAATGATGACCACAGTAACAATATTTTCTAGAAGACTGTGTGAATAATCATTAATAATATTAAATTATGTGTGCAAAAAAAAAAGCAGAAATGATTAAATTAATTATTTTATTTGATTAACTAATAAGTAATGTGGTCATTTTTCTTTGCCTGCAGGGTGGCTGGGAAAAAAGCCAAAATGTAATGTGATTTATATTATACAACTACAATATGTCTGGATGCTGCCAAATAAAATAGAACCGCTTTTGTTTATGTGTTGTCAGCCATTTATTTAGCATTATGTATCACAGGCTGTATCACATAATACCTACTATATAGAAACTGCATGTAACCTTCCAGTCAGCCGTGTTTAACCGAGCCTGTCGTACAGTACAGACTCCCGTGATTCACAGCCTCTCTGGGCCTCTTCTGTTTTATTTTTCACTTCCAGGAACTGCTTTTTTCTCAGCAAATATAGCCAGACACTTTTTTTTTTTGTCTGCCTGTCAACCCCGGATCTGCTGCTACTTCAATAATCTCAATGTCAAATTTGTATTAGACAGATATATCTAATAATAGCCGGTCTGTTAGATAGACGGCTCTTGCCAGAGAGCTGTTTCATACTGTCACGCTGTCAGGATCCCTTCAGTACTGAGCTGATGAAATGGCTGCCTGTAATACAATTTGGACTCAATTTGATAAACAATAGACATCATATTTGCATTGTGTCACATTTTTGCATGCCCATTGTGCACTCTCTTTGTGAGGATGTTTAATTGCACGGTGACCTTGGCGTGACACGATGAAGAACGTTAAGAAAAGCAAAGTCAGCAAAATATAATTACATTCCCCCCCACAGCTGTAACAGTTCATTAAAGGGCAGAACTGCAATTTGTTCTGTGTTTCTGTGATTAGGCTTGGAGGATGAACACAATGCTTCATCATTTATGCTAATTTTTAATATTAGTGCATAAATGTTTCCTGAATTAAATTTGTTAATGTTCAGTGCGTATGTGGGGGGGTATTAAATGTGTGGAGCACCTAACAAACCACAGATCTACGAGACAGTAACACAGCAGAGAATAATGTGGTAGAATAGATTATTATATTATTAATACTAAGGGGATATTTCCCATATCATTTGAAAGGAGAAAATCACCCACACGGCTTTGTACCCACAGCCGAGGCGAGGCTGCCTCTATGCATAATTCATATTTCCATATCGTCATGGTGATCATGTGCGATGAGTGTTTGCTCTCACAGCAGGGGAGCTGGTTGGTGGTGGTGGTGTGTGTGTGTGTGTGTGTGTGTGTGTGAGGTGGGCTGCAGGAAGGGTGTGTGTATGGGGGGTGGGTGGGCAAGGTGTCAGGAGGGACAGGAAAGGAGAGGAAAAGTGTGACTGGTTTAAAAACACCATATTCTTCTTAATTATCAGCCGTCTCAAAGCGGCCTGTTTCCACATATTTCTAACTCTGGTTATTTTTATGCCGTGGAGACAGACAGCAGCGATGGGATGGGGGGGCTTCCAAACAGCTCGTAAATAGCTCGTGAGTCAGATTTGTACTCACAAAGCTACACACCTCTGCCCTGCGATCCCACAGGATGGTTAGTTGGCTTATTAATTGATTGCAACCCACTGCTTTCTAATTATATCTGAAAAAAAGCCATTATTACTCCGTTTTGATCAAATATTAGCTTGTAAAGCGTTAGCTGTAGTAAGGCTTGTGACTTGTGAATTAAATTATTCTATTATAAAACATCTTTTAACATAAAGATACACGTTTGTAATAGTACATACTCGTAGTATCACCTCCCAAATACACAATAGGTTTTGTAAAAAATTGTTTTCCCAAACAAAAACACAAAATATGATATTTATACACGTTTAAATTTAGAATGCATTATGTTTGCCAGTTTTTTATATGATTAGCTGTATTCTCTTATCTACTGTCAACTCTATGGTGGATTTGTTTTTTTCTTGGTTATTTTTAGGGCTGTCAATCAATTAAAATATTTAATCACAATTAATTGCATGTCCATAGTTAATATTTTTTTATCTGTTCTAAATGTACCTTAAAGGGAGATTAGTCAGGTATTTAATCCTCTTATCAACATGGGAGTGGGCAAATATGCTGCTTTATGCAAATGTATGTATATATTTATTACTGTAAATTAATGAACAACACAAAACAATGACAGATATTGTCCAGAAACCTTCACAGGTACTGCATTTAGCATAAAACAATATGCTCCAATCATAACATGGCAAACTGCAGCCCAACAGACAACAACAGCTGTCAGTGTGTCAGTGTGCTGACTTGACTAAGACTTGCCCCAAACTGCATGTGATGATCATAAAGTGGGCATGTCTGTAAAGGGGAGACTCGTGGGTACCCATAGAACCCATTTACATTCACTGATCTGGAGGTCAGAGGTCAAGGGACCCCTTTGAAAATCGACATGACAGTTTTTCCTTGCCAAAATTTCATTTATTTTTATTAAGTTTAGAGCATTATTTAGCCTCCTAGCTAGTGTGACATGGTTGGTACCGATGGATCCCTTTGTTTTTTTAGTTTCATATGCTTTCATATATTCACTATAGCTTTAAAACTGAACCTGCTACAACCTCCGGAAGATCGAATAGTGGCCCAACGTCAGCCCATCAGATTTTTAAGCGGTTAATTCAAAATTGTAGTTGCGTTAATATGTTAAAGAAATTAGTGGCGTTAAAATTAATTTGCGCTAACGAATTATTATCGTGTTAACCTTAACGGTCCTACTTACTTCAATGCTCGGAAAAAAAAGTTTTAATAACGTCATAGGCTGTTACGTTGCTAAACAAACATGTTGAAAAATGTCCGTGCTGCAGTCTAAGACAAATGTCCATTAACAGCTAACAGCAAAAAAAGGAAGCATAAATAGTGGTGAGGATTAACTTCCTATATTTGGTTTGTGGTGTTTCCCATCAAAAACCAGCTCATGACCTTTGTTGCACAACACACCCGTCACTTTCTCAAAAAATGCAGAACTACTGAACGAATGACACAGAAAACAAGTGGAAGCATTCAGTGACCTTCACATTGACCTCCTGAGTCTTATGAACCACCGGTTTATATCGACCAAAAGATGGCATCCAATGTCATTCTTTCATTTTATCTCCAAAATATGAACCTTTAGCAAAGTAATTAAATGATCAATCAAGTTTTTAAATTTAAAGGTTTCTTTGGCCTTGAGGTTCAAAATGTTTAGGTAAACAGCTGTTATATTAGTCCCAAATGTGGAGGGGAATTTGAGAAGGGAGAAGTGAATGAACTAGTCCTCAACAACTACTGGCCAAGTACCTTTTAGCAACGCGTTTAACCTTCAACTATTCCATTAAAGCTACTCAGTAGGCAAGAGTTAACTATTGTGTTAATAATAAATACATGTTAATATAAAATGTAAATGAAAAACAAGTGTTTATCATTAGATCAACTCTGTCTCCTACAAAATGACATTCCCATACAACTAAACTGCATTCTCAATTACGTTTAGAGGGAAACATATTTTCTCTCGTAATACAGTCCCATTTTTGAACTGTTTTAAACATGTGATTAACGTTGTGAATTGAAACAAAACAAAACAAATAACGCAACAAAACTACTGGGTAAGGTTTAGTAAAAAAACATCATGATTTGGCTTAAAATGAGTACATAGGTGATGTTTAGTTTCACACAGGATATGAACGGCCTCATGGAGGAAACTCAAGTGTTTGTTTGACCCATCTACCTCTCCCTTCTGCTCTTAGTGGACTTTCTGTCTTGTTATACTTGTTATTAGATCAATAACATTATTATTCTACGTAACTTTCAGTAATTGTCGCTTGATTTACTACCTGCTACCTTTATTCACCTGCTCTGCGTGTCGCTCATTGTAAACCGTCACTCGCTGCGGCCTTCCGTCAAAGACAAACGTAATCCGCGACAAAATACGTGTCCCTCCAAACGTAATTGAGAATGCAGCTTAGTTATATTTATTCAAAATATTTGTATTACTTTCAGAACAGAAGGCTCACAATTGTGTTATGTTCAACAGTTAAGATAAGATAAGATAAGATAGAACTTTATTAATCCCGAAGGAAATTCTTGTGCCAGAGATTGCTCAAAATTACAACAAGTTCAAGTGTATAAAATAAAAAAGTACTATTTCTAGCACCAAAAAAAAAGAAGGTAAAGTAAGCTAAAGAACAGAAAAGGAAGTTATATTGCATATGATGAGAAAAGAAGTAATATTGCACAAATTGACAATAATATTGCACACAATAAACAGTGACATTGCACTGTTGTTCATTATGAGTAACAGTCTAATAAAAAAAAATTCATTAATTAAAAAAACTGATGAAAAAGGACATTTGACGTAAAATAACATACAGTGGTTAAATGTGAGTGTAAAAATACATATAAAAGAAAAGACAACAATAGGAATAGCAGATAATAGCCCACATAGTAAAGTATATTGTCCTCGGACTCTCATGTGAATGACTCCTAATGAATGGTAAAAGGTGATCATAGAAATAGATTTTATGTTTACGTGGCACTAGGAGACAAGTCTGCATTAGATTATTAACATTATGAAGGAAACATGTTACTTTCACTCTCTTATTGTCTTCTGCTTTGTTTGCCCCCCCACCCCCGCTTCTTCCTCTCCGTCCTGGGTGAACCTGAATCGATCTGATTGCTGCTCTGAATCCTCTTGAGACGCTTCCCTATATATATGTATATATATATGTATATATATATATACGTATATATATATATATATACATATATATATACATATATATATACATATATATATATATATATATACACACACACACACACACACAAACACACACACATACTCGCATCTCTTGCTCAATCTTGATATTTCATTCTCCCAGTGGACAAGATGGACTAGAATTAATTAGCCCCGCCCGTTATGGACACACACACACCCACAGACAACAACAACAACAACAAAAAAACACAAGTTAATACACACATTCACCCTTTGTGTGTGTGTGTGTGTGTGTGTGTGTGTGTGTGTGTACATTGTTTATATGCTGAGGAGGAGTGTGAAGTTGCTCATACTTAGTATTCCCTTGGTGTTTTGCAGAAAGATATTGCGAGGCGCGCATGTGTGTGTGTGTGTTTGTGCGTGAGCGCATGTGTGAAGGCTGGAATTCAGAACGGTATTGATTAAACTCAGCAGGGGGTGAGTGTGTGAGCACTGCAGATAGCTCACTCACCTGCCACTCTACAGACACACACACACACACACACACACACACATCAAACTGTCCGCTGGCTTCATTAGAAAGAGGCGGCTTGGCTTTCGATATGATGAATAAAATAAATCAAGGAATTCTGATTCAGCTTTGAGGTACAAAATATCAAATTTGTATTGAAAATGTGTTTTACGAACCGTTCCCTGTCCGTCTGATGGGCAACACTGTCGCGTCTGACAGGTAAACATCGACAAAGAGCAAGTCCTTCAGACAATCAATATCCAAAGCAGCCAATTTGGCTATCAGTGATCTGTTAAAGGTAGGGATGCACTGATACCACTTTTTTCAGACTGAGTACAAGTACAAGTACTTACATTTGGGTACTCGCCGATACCAAGTACCGATACCGAGTACCGATACCAAGTACCGATACCGAGTACCGATACCAAGTACCGATACCGAGTACTGATACCTAGCACTGATACCTAGCACTGATACCAAGTACCGATACTTCTCTGTGCCAGAAGACCCTCGTTAACAGCCAGCTGGAGGATGTGAGCACCACACGGCAGGCTGGGGAGTCCTGCATACGAGGCGGTGCGTCGCGACCGGCTCTAGGTCGGCCTGGAAAGGCTCGGGGCGGACTGTCCTCAGTGCGATCCAGCCACATCATGCCCCCAGGCGGGGACGCGGCCCACGTAAAAGACACCAAGGGTCTGCGGTGATGTCTGCAACCCACCCGACCTGTCTTGAAACATGGACCAAGGAGTGTAACGCCTCATCATCAATACCCGATACTGGTATCGGTATCGGTGCATCCCTAGTTGAAGGGCCCATGAGCAAGGCTTTGATTGAATGCTCACCTAGCTGTTAGTCAGAAACACCTTGAACCTTTACCTTTGGTGATATTCATTTTAAAGGGTCCATTTTAAGGCTGAGCAACTTCTCCATCCTCTAAAACTTATGAATACACACACCGTTCAAATGAAGACTGTTAGTGTCTGAACAGTGAACATGTTGAAGGTAAAGAAAAAGGCTTTTACCAAACAGCAACAGTACATGGAACCTTACCCAAATGTAACTGCAGCCAACCATGCAGAGGAGAGAAGACTCACAAGTAATCATGTATTGATTTTTACTGCATTGTCCTCTTTGTTGTTATCTTTAGCTAGCTAGCCGCCTAGCTCCACTTTCTAAAATAAATGAGACAATATGACATATTCTGAAATGTTTGTGTCCAAGAAGGATTTGTTAACATTTATAGTTTAAACTAGGGCTGTCAATCGATTCAAATATTTAATCGTGATTAATCCGATGATTGGCCATAGTTAATCGTGATTAATCGCAAATTAGTCGCACATTTTTTATCTGTTCAAAATGTGCCTCAAAGAGAGATTAGTCAAGTATTTAATCCTCTTATCAACATGGGAGTGGACAAATATGCTACTTTATGCAAATGTATGTATATATTTATTATTGGGACCCAATTAACAACACAAATCAATAACAGATATAATCCAGAAACCCTCACAGGTACTGCATTTAGCATAAAACAATATGCTCAAATCATAACATGTCAAACTGCAGCCCAACAGGCAACAACAGCTGTCAGTGTGTCAGTGTGCTGACTTGACTATGACTTGCCCCAAACTGCATGTGATTATCATAAAGTGGGCATGTCTGTAAAGGGGAGACTCGTGGGTACCCATAGAACACATTTACATTCACTGATCTGGAGGTCAGAGGTCAAGGGACCCCTTTGAACATGGCCATGCTAGTTTTTCCTTGCCAAAATTTAGCGCAAGTTTAGAGCGTTATTTAGCCTCCTTCACAACAAGCAAGTATGACATGGTTGGTACCGATGGATTCTTTAGGTTTTTCTAGTTTCACACGATACCAGTATCTTCACTCTAGCTTTGAAACTGAGCCGCTACTAGCTCCAAAAGATCGATTGCGTTAATGCGTTAAAAAAAAAATGTGTTTAACCACATCACTTATATGTTTGTTGGTAAATGTTTCTGATTTGATGTTTTCATTTAAAGTATTACTCTCAGAATAACACATGTTAACTTGTTCTATATACAATTTGAAATTGGCAATTTAAAATTGAGCACAAACAAAAGGGAAGATGAAAAAACTGCAGCAGATGTTCTCACTAACTTTATTCTACTGTGAATGTACGCAGTAGTTTTAATCTTGACTTGACAGTCAACATTAATGGATTTATGTCAGTGTTTGCTTCCCATGTCAACACACATTTTCAATTTGTGATGCAAAGAGATTTCTAAGCCCACAAAAATACCACATCTCTTGCTTGTAAGTGCACCAGGAGGCTGGTTCTTCTCAGTAGGGAGCTTGTATTTATGGTAAATCTGACATGACACAAATGCGGCATGTGACTTCATGAGTTGAGGAAACATGGTGGTTATATTGGTCCAACCCTGCATAGAACAAACTGCTGATTGATTTGTTCCATTTCAGTGTTTTAGCCACCAGAATCTTTAAAGCTACTACAAGGACCTTTCATTTTGTGTTGATTTTGACGGTCCCTGTGGACGACACCGGTAGTGTTTCTGAGCACCAGAGTCCCTTTAGAAAACCTCTCATTTTACTGCAGTATAGTTCTGACAGTCTGCCACAGTCCTGGTTCTGGTTCTCCCGTGCCACCCTTCCCTCCAGTGGGCCCAGAAATATGGCCTGGGCCTCCAGCAGCGTTCTATCAGTGTCGACTCCCAGCGGGGACCGGCAGAGCAGCAAGCTCTGCTCTGCTCCTGGCCGGAGGTCCGACTGCAGGTTGAAGGCGGCAGCAAAGCCAGATCTGGGTCTATCTGCGGTGGGCTGGTTGCTGCCGGAGGCCCTGCTGGTGTCTGAGCTGAAGGAGTTTCTGGTGAACCTATAGGATTTCATCTGATTTCTCCAGAATCGGACCCGGTGGCACTGATGACAAGCATTAAGAATAACTATACAGAAATAGCCAATCTTCTCGCTGATGGTCTCGTTTACTTACAGTATGTAGGTCATATAGAGGCATCAGTATTAAACTGAGACATTTCATAACCAGTTAAAAGTGCCTCACAGTAACTTTAAGTGTGACACCACTGTGACTTCATCATTTAAAGGGACTATTTGTAACTTTCAGAAATGCTTCTTAACAGCGACACCTGTGGCCGTGAAATCAACGAAAGTCAGCGTCGGGCTCGAGCTTGTGCTCGCTCCAAATAGACATGAACGAGCATCGCTCAAAACAGTGAGGCGACGCACGTCAGCTAAAAGCACAATATCACTCTATATTTCAGCTGCTTTGCAGTAATGTTAGCTGACCAGACCAAGGTCTCTCCATGAATCAATGCTGATATTGTGTTTGCTTCTCCTGCCTCAGCGCAGGCTTCAGCAGCGGGGCTCCGCAGCGAGAAACTCGTCTCCCTCCGCCCGCAGCCGGAGTGAACAGGGAGACACCGGCACCCGGTCGGTAACGAGACGACAACGTTTCTCTCTGAGGAGCCCCGTCACTTCACAAGACATGGGAAACCTCTGTTGGTCTGGAGGAGCTGCAGCAGTTATTTCTGCACAAACGTCCACTGTACATTCACTAGATATTCTCAGAGCTACTAACTCTTCTGCAGTGTGGAGTGAGCATGCGTTCACGTCTAGAGGTGGAGCGAGTACGCGAGAATGCGCGCGCTGTCTGAGTGAAGGCAAGCAGGCAGAGGAGCGGGGACGCCGGCCACACGCGAGCGCGCATATGCAAGTGCGCACGTGTTCCGACCCAGTACATTTATACGTTTAAAAAGTTACAAACAGTCCCTTTAACATGCAGACATGACATTGACATCCATCTTTTCATCCTACAAAGAACCGATAAGTGTTTGTTAAATATCTCGTACTATGTTCATTATTAGAACAATAGTAGTCAATTGTGATATGAGTTTTATAAAATGAAAACTAGCAGACTGCATTAAACATGGCAGTGGTGAGCCTTCAGTCAGGCACATACTGAACAAACCTTCCATACAGTATTAGACCAAACACTTAACACATGGTAAGTGAAGAGAAAATAAATCTGGCAGGGAAATGGCTGCCATATGTGGCCTCAGTATGGCTGGTTTGTTCACTCTGCTGGGAGAATCAGGCTGTCAGTGCTGGACTCTGTCTGCCAAACACAACAGTGGGAAATGACAACTACTACTGTACCTCCCCTGCCTCCTTCATGTTTCTATTTTACTTCTCATCCTCCTGAAAACACCACAGGGACATTTAATTATCTCACGTAAATTGGTCCACACCGAGTGGCTGCAGATAGAAAGCATGCACATTTAGATGTTTCATTTCAAACTGAAAATAATGCCTTTTAGCCGTCATGATGGAAAGCACAGAATTATTGCGTTTTCAAAGGAACTTGACATTAAAAAAGTAAGGTCGGGGGGCGGGGGAGGGGGGCACAGAGAGAGAGACCGACAGAGTTTTGATCGTGGGCAACACAAGCAGCCTCTTCAGGATGAGAGTGGGATGGGACTTCAATAAGAGTCAAGTCTTTAACGTGGAACATGGACTGACTGGATGCACAGACTTAATGCTCACTAGTGTGTACATACTGTATGTAGATGTGTGTTGAAGGGGACTTTATCCTGAGATATCTAAAGGCAAGGTCACTGATACAGCCACATAATATCAAAAGGGGCTACAGACTCTGAATCAGCTCTTCAAATTGAGGTGAAAAATAAATAGTGACACTGTTTTCTGCCTCACCTCTCTTTATTCTTTATGTTTTCATTGTGATGCTGTTCAGCCAGCTATCAGTCTGTGGATGACACTCTGTATTAACAGATTTCAAACTGTCTGTCACCACTGTGACAAAGAAACACTACTATAAGTACTACTATGACTTCTACTGTATGGAGGACGGAATCTGCCAAACTAAAAATCAATCAATAAATAAATAAAGTACTCGATAAATGAATAAATATATCATTAAATGTAGCAAAAATAAAATTAAACATAAATGTAGCTATAAGTTAATTGATAACATGTAACATAAATTGATATTTCTGTTTTAATTTGTTTCTTTAACTTTGTATTGATTCCCTTATTTATTTACTCTTCTGTTTAATGTTCCCTTTTATTTATTCATGTATGTATTTTTATTTTTTTTTGTATTATTTTGGCATTTATTTATTTATTTTGTCACATTTTATCAATTAATGAATGGCTACATTTATTTTCAATAATATTTTTACTACATTTGATAATATATTTATTTATCGAGTCATTTATTTATTGATTGATTCATTTATGTATTTATTTTGTCCCATTTTACTAATTAATTAATGGCTACATGTATTTTTAATATTATTTTTGCTACATTTAATTACATATTTATTTATTTATCGAGTCATTTGTTTGTTTATTTTTGCATTTATTTTGTCACTTATTTATCAATTAATTAATGGCAACATGTATTCTGAATATTATTTTTGCTACATTTTATGACATTTATTTAGTTATCGAGCCATTTGTTTATTTATTGATTGATTTTTGCATATATTTTGTCACATCTTATCAATTGATAAATGGCTACATTTATTTTTAATATTATTTATTTATTTATCATTGTTTATTTATTGATTGATTTTTTATTTTGGCAGGTTCCATCCTCCATACTACTGCTGCTGACTAATATTAACAACGGTAATAACAAGAGGCAGAGCGAGAAGGGGAGGAGGACACAAAGGGAGAGGAGATAAAGAGCAGGGAGAAAAGTAAGACCATGGAAGTGTTTTGAGAACTTGACCTGTAAGGAAATGGTCATGTGACCGATGGGGGTAGCTGAGTTAGCACGACTGCTAGTGAGCGGGCTAATATATTAGTAAAATTAGTGCACTAGAACACTATTATTACAATGTCCTCTTATAGATGTGGGATGGGAACCTCCAAACGTCTTTGGAAGAGACTGGTGAATATGCTTGAACAGTGACTCGAGTGATAATTATGTTTTTCATTAACGTCCCTGGACTAGTGAGGAGAAATCTATATCATTCATTTATTTTTTATTTTTCAAAACAGCTCACAGTGTAATATCTATGATGCTCAGCATTAATTGTTCCTGATGTACAAGAGAAGGTGGTCTGTTGATATTTGGTGCAACCTAAATTATGAACTTATTGTCTTTGTAGCATATTTGTTGTCTATTATGGTATTAAACTTTGCCCTTCTTATTATGTGAAATTTCTCCAGTTATTCATTCTGAACTGAGCTGATGGAAGAAACATTCTGGGATATTGGACATGGAAAGGAGAAACTGGAAGGTATAACTTACATTGAAGGGGTGCTTCAATGTGTTTTTTTTCCCTCCGCCAAGGCCGAAGGCCTAGGAAGGAGGTTATGTTTTCTCACATTTAACTCTGTGAAATTACAGTTGAGTTGGACCAAAGCACACTGGGTGAATGTTGGAAAGAGTATTAACGACGGTTTAGGTGAGTTTTATTTTGTTTCTGTCCAGCTTGAATGAAGTATTTTCCGATGATCCGGGGGGTGGGGGGGGGCTACGCTCTCCAAGTGATGAAGTAGAAGTTATGTTTGCTTGAATATTTATAAAGGTATAATGTCACATGTTGGAGGGAGTTTGGCTTGTCAAAACTAAATAGAGGTGAAAGAATAAATGAACACAGCAGGCTGATTAAAAGCTTAACTACAAATATCCCTTTGCTGTGGAGAGTTTGACTCATTTTTCAAGGACAGTTGTGTTATGAGCTTCTTCACTGATTAACTTCTTACAATACAAGTAGACAACCTAGCAGGGCTAGCCTGCTGACGTCTTCAGCTGTCTTTGTCAAACACATCACTCTCGCCCTTCCTCAGCATACAACATACTCTAACAAGTTCTCTTTTTTCCTACTTTGCTGCACATGCTCACTAGTGTCTCTTTCCCTCGACACGTAGACAAAAAATGTTTTACATCAAAATATTATTTATGTTACAAATATAAAACCTTCATGGTTTGAAAAAAAAATCACAATACTAGAATGGCACTCGGAGAGCACAGACCTCCACCAAGGTGCCTGACTTTAAAAACAGATCCCAGCTCCCAGCTGGCGGTACCATGAGGTGCTCGGCTTATTATTAACACGGTGTGTTTCTGTGTAACGTATCGGCGGATGCCTCTCTCATTCAGCAGCCTTGTTATGTCTGTATAACGTTACACTATGTTGTCTCTCATCCTGTCATCTACCGCTTTGTACCTTTCTCACCGCGGACGGACAGTTGCTTCCGCACACATCCACACACGTATCTCTCTGCTCTCAGAAGGAGGCAGGGTCACGCGTCATCAGCGCGTCATCAGTCACACTGCGCATGTGTTATACCCTGTGGTTTTAATGCTCAGGCTGATCAGAATCCTTAAACAAATCCTAATGGATTGTTCATTGTGCCACACTCCAACCCTCCAAACAATTTCATTTAAATCCATCGCAAACCTTTGGAGTAATCCGGTTAACAGTAGGATAGACAGACAGACAGACAGACAGACAGACCAACCCCGGTGAAAAAGGCTCTTGGCCTTGGAAGGAGATTATGGAGGTAACAAAGAGTAACAATTGAGCTTGTTTATTTTGCAGCTGTCTCTTTTATAATGGTGTTCTATGGGAAAAGGGTGGCCGTGGCTCAGTAGGTCAAGAAGTTTGTCCACTAATTGTTTATCCACTTCCCTAAAGATAACTGCTACTGTATATGAAAATGAATTGAATTGAATTGAATTAATCACATGGGACAGTTCAAACCCCAACTCCTGTCCACATGTGGAAATGCCCTTGGGCATGACATTGAACCCCAATTTGCTCCTGATAGTAAGACCAGTGCCTGGCATGAATTGCATTGAATAAAGCGCTATATAAATGCGCTATATATGCACTCAGTTTACACACTGTACCTTTAAGAATAACTATGTAGAAATATTCAATCGTCTCACTGATGGTCTCGTTTGCTTATATAGGTCATATAGAGGCAGCATAACATTGGCGGTAATACATTGAGACTGTTCCATAACCAGATAAAAGTTCCCTATAGTAACTTTAAGAAAAGGAAGGAGACGAAAAGCAAAAAAGAAAAAAAATACCAGTTATCTTGATGTCACAAAGTACCACGCTATTATTTTCTTAGACTCTGGAAAAGGCATTAAAAGGAAAGAAGAACGATCCAAGGTAATAGATATAAAATGAATAGCTGAGAAAATGAAGATTGAAGAGCGGCGTCATCTCGTTCTTTGGGATGCAACAAATCTTCATGGGGATGTGGAGCTCTGAGTTAGACCTGATGACAAAGCGACTGTGCAGCACAGCCTCGTTCTCTACTCACCAGTGTGGTGAAGATATAGTGATAATACTCTGTCATCATCCCCATGGCGAGAGCCTAAGAAAGAGAGTGACAGAAGGAGGCAGAGAGAGAGATTGGGAGAGGGAGAGATTTATAAATGAATAGAGAAGCAGATACAATATTTTGTCATATTTTGCACACATGCACACACAGAGACGTGTCTGTTTGTGTGGCTGTATTACTGGCTGTAGTACCATGTAATGTGAAGAGGCATATATTCTGCTCCATTGCTGCAGCCACAGGCTCACAGATAAGAAACAAACACCCACCAGAAAGAAAAACAGCTAAATAAAGCAAAAGACAGAGCTCAGTCTCATCACTTGGCATATGTAGGGAAATATGGAGGATAATATATAGATGTGGGACATCTGGGAAACACATATAGGGAAGTCATCGTAAAATAATGAGGTCCACGGTGGAGATTGTTTGGAAGCTGGTGTTAACAACATTTAAAAAAACAGCTAGTGAGGTGTGATACTTATGCTGTTGATTTGAATGTGTGAAAATACAAGCATGGTGTGTAATATGATGCTATCAGTGCTGGCTCTGTTTGGAACAGACTTTATTGGCAATGTCGACCAGGAAAAGTGCACGCACCAGAGTGGTATGTATAGCAACAATCACTGTAAATGTGCCAGGGTTTGTGTTTTGCGTTATTTCACCACACAGATGGATATGTTAATGCAGCCTATTATCCTAGGAATTATGTCAATATTTGACAATTCTGCACATAACGATTTACATGCAGTGCCAACGTGGGAAGTAGTACGTCCTTTATGTAGGGAAACGGAAAGTAAGGGTGTGGAGGTCGGGGTGGCAATCGTGGCAAAAGTTTTTGATTCTTGGTGAGTCAGTACAAAAACAGTACTGAGGTTCAATACTCAACATTATTAGAGTGCAAATAAGATGGAGAATGAGATTCACAGGCAGATTGGTACAGTGTCATTATTGAGCTTTTATGGTGAAGAGGAGACTTAGCCTGAAGGCAAAGCTCTCAATATACCAATCAATCTACTGTATGTCCCAATCCTCAACTATAGTCGTGAGCTTTGTGTAGGCCAAACAAATGAGATCATGTTTGTTCACCGGTTGTCTGGGCTCACCCTCAGATATAGGGCAAGGAGCTCAGACATTCAGTAGAATCTTTGAGTAGAACTGCTGTTTTTTTCTTTTCAAGGAAACAGCTGAGATGACTGGGGCCTCTGATTAGGATGCTCCCCCTGTAAAGGTAATCTTCAAGCATCTTCAACGGGGACGAGACGCCTGGACAGGCCCATAACGTGCTGGAGGGATAATCGGGCCTGGGAACACCTTGTGATACCCCAGGAAGAGTTGGAAGACATGGCTGGGGAGAAGGACGTCAGGGTTTTGCTTTTGCCACAAGCAGCAAGATATGAATGGATGAAGTAACACACAGCGGTGGAATCAGTAAAGCAACAGACTATAGACCCGGTGCTCATTGTTGTTTAAATAGTTTCACAGTTTAGTCTGGAAACCAGAGTCACATGAACAACAGAACTGAGTCTGAGCACAGAGGGGGAATCTTGGTTAATGGGGAAACATTCTGCCCTGTTGCAGCTCCATTTTCTATTTTAAGCTGATTAGATCAATGTAATTTTACATGACTGTTGCCCTGTTCACGTTCAGTCACACTTTAGTCATCTGTCTGCTACTTCCATCCATCTTACCAAGTGAAGAATATGTACTCATTTGCACTATTACCAAGGCAATCTGTCTCTAAAAATGCACCTCTGAGATGAGATTCTGAAGTGGAACCTTTCTCAACATTATTCTATTATCATCCAGACTGTGTGTGTGTGTGTGTGTGTGTGTGTGTGTGTATGTGTGTGCTGGCTGTGTGCTACCCCATTCCAGATGTATGGCACTATATGGTGGTGTCAAAGTCCTGCCTGCCGTGCTGAGACTCACTAAATCAATATGAATCACAGATTAGGACTGTGTGGAAAGGATGATTAAACAGGCAGGATGTGATAATGGCTGCTGCTACCAGGTGGGAAACCTTGAGAAAGCCCCCAGCATTCTGTCTGAGAAGCAGCCCACTCACTAGTGATTCACATAGTGCCATTTCCTGGACCTTGTGATAACAGAAGAGTGCCGGAAACCTTTCAGAGCTTATATTCAGATTTTTGTCTCTTATGGGCAATGAAAACAAATCAATAGATAACTTGCATCCTGTTCAGTTCTAATAGCTATTGAACACCTTTACTATGAGAGAGGCTCGGCCATGATGCTCCGTTAAAGAAGTCACGTCGGATGTTGTCAGATTCAGATAAGCTAGCTAGCTAGCTATGTGTTCAACTGCTTGTTGGCTAACTAGCTTGTGAAATTGGTGCTTTGGTCCAATCAGACATGCATAACCCCATAGAGCCCAAATGGAATGATCCTTTGTTTCATAACCATTGGCAGTGGAATCAGCCTCCTTAGATACAATAGTGGATTGTTGTGGGTCACCCCTAGCGTTAGCTAACAAGTAATTAAACACAAAGCTATAACCAGCAATGACCTGAATCTGACAACCTCACAACGGGACTTCTTTAGCGGAGCATCGTAGCCCAGCCCTTTCCCGGGGTGTTCATTTGTCCAATAAATGATAATGGCTGATTCTGATATAGAAATCTTCTGACTAGCTAACTACCTAGCTAACTACCTAGCTGACTACCTAGTTGACTACCTAGCTAACTACCTAGCTGACTACCTAGCTGACTACCTAGCTGACTACCTAGCTGGCTACCTAGCTAACTACCTAGCTAACTACCTAGCTGGCTAACTAACTAGCGTCACCGTTTCCAAAACTGGACGTCGCTCGTCGCTATTGTCCTAAACCGAATTTATCCGGTATGACGCATTTTCCGGTCTTTTCGCGGTCATTTCCTTCAGAGATTGCAACTGAAATGTAAGTAGAATCAATTTATACATATCCAAGTATCTATGTGTAAAATTTCATCTATATGTATGGATGTTTACATGACTTTGATGAGATAATGCAGTAAGAACACTTTTGTTGTGCTCGGGCGACGATCTTTCCCCCTGAAAAGTGTGTCTGTATTTTCACTGTACTGCTAATATGAGTTAGCTTATGAGCGCAATTTGTTGCTAGCTTTACCCTGCTTTGTCTAGCCAATGAAGATAGAGGATCATGTGTGACATAATCTGTTGTCCAGTGAAGAGTGGCAGAAATGCTGGATGTCTGAAAAAAAAGTTGTGGCCGCGGGAAAAGACGAAGAAAGGATCACGTAGCGTTAGTGAAGGCAGGCAGCTGTTTTGTTTGTGTGTTTAGCTCTGAAACATGACAGCAGACATAAATAAAATAAACAATGTTCTTGTTCATAAACCAGGCTACATTAAGTATATTTATGCATAATGATCCAATAAATAATGCAAATAATGTTTGTGTGTGTCTGTGTGAGAGAGAGAGAGAGTGACTGACTGACTGTCTCTGTACATGTGTTGAAAGCTTATGATTGGAAATATTGGTTATAGATTAACCTCCAATATATATATATATATATATATATATATATATATATATATATATATATATA
>CAKAOI010049563.1:32695-43262 GCA_916701655.1 Sebastiscus albofasciatus
TAACCAAAAAGTAATGTTTTTGCCTCTCAACTTTCTCTCTTGTGTGGTTTATGTTCCTGGCTAAAAAGATAGAGAACAGAGAGAGAGGGAAAAGGTCAAGACGAAGGAAAAGCAAGAAGCAGGAAAGAGACAGTGAAAAGCAGAAAAGAGCCAGAGAGAAAGAAAGAGACAGTGAAAAGCAGAAAAGAGCCAGAGAGAAAGAAAGAAAGAGACAGAGAAAAGCAGAACAGAAAAAAAGAAACAGCTAAAGTAAGTGAAGGTAAGTAACGTGTGTCTGTGTGGGAGAGAGTTTTTAATTTCCTTTACAGGAGCATCAAGATGTCAAAAAGAAAAGATGGATGTAGAATTGTAATGCTGCTGTGGCTAAGGTAAATATATTTGTCTATGCCTGTGGTAAATATGCATGTCTACATGTGGTAATGTGACAGTTTATAGAATTTATCAACCTTATTCAAGACATGAAATGTGCCTTTAAACCTAATTTAGAATTTTATATCTGACTGTGCAAAAAATTAATGTGCATTTGCAGATGCCCAACATCCGGCAGATCCGGAAGAAGGAGAGGAAGACAAGGAAGTGGACCCAGGAGGCCATGGAACAGGCCCGCCAGGAGGTGGAATACTGGTAGAATACTGTTTGTATTCTGCCAGTCACGGGTTTCCACTGACGAAGCCTCAGGTCCTGGTCCATGCTCTGGCCATATACAACCTCCGCCACCAGGACGCACTAAAGACCGCGCTTGGCCAGACGTGGTGGATAAACTTCAGGGAGCGGCACCACCATCACCTTACAGCCGGTACCCAGACATAATTGACTGTGGGAGGGCATCCTGTGCCAAGAGGGGGGCCATCGAGGAGTACTTCAGGCTCCTCACCACCACCCTGGAGGAGCATGGGCTGAGGGAGAAACCCTGTCAAATATAAAACTGCAAAGAGACGGGGTTTCAGCTGGACTCGGCCAGAAGAAAGGTTATCGTGCCCCGGGGGACCAAACATGCGTATAGGCAGGCCCAGGGAGCCAGGGACCACATCACCGTCCTGGCCTGCCTCAACGCGACTGGGGAGGATGTCCCCCTTTTGTCATTTTTAAGGGGGGATATCCGGGGCCCCTGTAACAAGGAAGGGGTCCCCGATGCCCTCTACGGGAAGTCACCAGCAGGGTACATTGACAGCGAACTGTTTAGGAAGTGGTTTGTCAGGCACTTCCTGAAGTTCGCCGCGCAGGAGCGCCCGCTGCTGCTTGTCATGGACGGACATCAGTCCCACCTGGATCCAGAGCTGGTCCGGGCGGCACAGAGGGAGTGGGTCATCCTCCTGTGCCTGCCACCCCATACATCTCACATCTTTCAGCCTCTGGATGTGAATTTCTTTAGACCCTTGAAGGCAGATTTCTCTGGTGTTGCAGGAGATCTGTCGGCAGTGAGCCACTCCTTCTTGGTTTCCAAGAAGGAGTTTTCAAGGGTCCTAAGAGACTCCTATCAGAGGGTGAAGGATCGGAGAATGGTGGTGGCTGGGTTCAGAAGGTGTGGCCTCTACCCTCTGGACCCAGTGGCCATCGACTGGTCACGGGTCATGCCGTCCGGGCCGCGGCGTGGGACCTCCTCCTCACCACCTCCGCCAACCCCATCGGCATCTTCCTGGGCCGTGCCTGATGTTACCCACCCTTCCCAACATCCCCTATTCCCAGTTGCCCCTATCCTGACCCCCCAGCCCCAGAGTCAACCACCCCCTATCCCCAATCCCCAGAACCCACCTCCACCTGCCCTTCCTCCTCCCAATCCCTACCTCACCCATCCCCTGGTAACATCAGGCCGAATCACAGTAGACCTGGCCCACCTCCTGGCCGAAATAAATTACCATCGAAACACTGGAAAGGTCAGGAGGAACACCACCAAGGCCAAGATACTGACGGCTCAGGAGATGTCCGACGTCATCGAGGAGGCGGAGGACCGTGCTGCAAGGCGGGAGGCCCAAGCTCTGGCCAGAAGACAGCAGCAGCGGGCCGAAGCCACCAGTCCGGCAGCCACTTCCTCTACCCTGCCTGGCGGCTCCCGCCCCAGCCGCAGAAGAACAGTGCAACTCGGGGCTGCTCCAGCCACCAGCTCCGGCCTTTCCACCGCCGGTCCCTCAGCCCCCTCTTGTGCCTCCCACAGTCCCCGGCTGCCTGCCACCACCAACACACCAGCGGGCCTGCCTGCTGAGGCACATTACCACCTTCCCCAATTCTCCTGGTCAGCAAGTCTCTGGTAAAGCATACCTATTTTACATTTGAATTAATGTAAATATCAAAATTGATTTACTATTGTGATGTCTAGACATTATTAGGAGTATGCATTTTAATGTTGTAATAATAAAATATGATTATTCTTTTAGTGCCTTCAACATCAACTGCAGCAGACCTCCAAGGGTCCCAAGCACCTTCCTCTCCCTCCTACTGTAAATGCTTTATATAAACATTTTAACATGTTGGTGACATGAGCCATGATGAAGAGTAAGCAAAACATGTAAGGCTTTGTCTCTTATTTATACAGACTCTCAAGACCGGACAAGAACCCTGTCATCCAGCTCCTCGTCCTCGTCTGCTGGACCCACGACATCCACCAGTAGATTACTTAATATTAACAGTCTTTGCATGCCAGCCCATAAGATCAGACAATTTTCTTACATATATATATTTTTTTTCTGTGAGTAGGTCACACCACTGAAGAGATGGAGCGGATGGTTTGGTGATGTGGCCGGTGCAGGGAACCTGACCCTCCGGAGAGTTCGGAGGGATTGGTGTCGTGGGTCCAGTGCGACAAGTGCCACACATGGTTTCACACCATGTGTGTGGGCTGGGACGAGGAGCTGGATGACGATGACGATGATTATTTTAAATGTAATTTGTTTCCAGATATTTAATTTAATTAATTTTTAATTTATGTATTTTAATTTGTTACATGTTTTCTTATCTTATTTTTGTTGCTTTTAAATAAATATTTGTCATCCTCTTTTCAATCATTTGCTCTAGTCATGTGTCTTTTGATTAAAAACATTGCACCATTTCAATCATGAATACTTATGTTTGTAGTTCTACTATAACTCTTACTCTGCACTGTGTGTAATGATAATAATTGTTCTTTACACTTATTTGCACATAATTGCTAAATTTCATGCGTCAGTTGGTATTTTGCAAGTGATTGAAATGAGAATAGAGTTTAACTAAACATCCAGTAGATGGTGGTATACACTCAAAATGGAAATTAAGGAGCTTTTGTTGCATGATTTGGAGGTGTTGAAGCGTGATATCTTATTGTGAACGAAAATACAATACCGGATGTGTTGACAGCATTGATGTTACATTGGGAGACAAAAGAACAGCGTCATACCCGGAAAAGCCAGCAGCGCCCAGTGTTTACAGCAAGAAAATAAGGTCGTCCGTTTTAGGACAATAGTGGCGCACGGCTAATTCACCGGCGTTAGCATCCTTTTGCCGACTCTTGTAGAGACACAGCTAAAATAAATGATTAAAATAATATGCGGATAAAAAGGTAAGAAGGTGGACTTTAGTTTTACAGAATTAAATTAACTGAAAACATCACATGATCATTTATATTAGTAATTAGAGTGGGATTTTAACAGAATGTTAGCAGAAAACAGTCCGGTTTAGGAAACACTTCTGTTACCTAAGTACCTAGCTGACTACCTAACTAACTATCTAGCTAACTACCTAGCTAACTAACTACCAAATTTACTACCTAGCTAACTAACTACCTAAGTACCAAGCTAACTACCTAACTAACTACCTAATTTACTACCAAGCTAACTACCTAACTAACTACCTAATTTACTACCTAGCTAACTACCTAACTAACTACCTAATTTACTACCTAGCTAACTAACTACCTAATTTACTACCTAGTTAACTACCTAGCTATCTAACTACCTAAATACCTAACTACCTAACTACCTAGCTAAATAACTAGCTAGCTAACTACCTAGCTAACTACCTAGCTGACTACCTAGCTAACTAGCTAACTAACTACCTAGCTACCTACCTAGCTAACTACCTAACTAGCTACCTAGCTAACTAACTACCTAATTTACTACCTAGCTAACTAACTAACTAACTACCTAACCAACTACCTAGCTAACTAACTACCTACCTAGCTAACTACCTAGCTAACTAACTACCTAGCTAACTACATACCTAGCTGACTACCTAGCTAAGCTAACTATCTACCTAGCTAACTACCTAGCTAACTAACTACCTACCTAGCTAGCTAACTACCCAGCTAACGAACTGCCTAGCAAACTACCTAGCTAACTAACTATCAACCTAGCTAACCACCTAACTAACTACCTAGATAACTACCTAGCTAACTAACTATCTACCTAGATAACTACCTAGCTAACTAACTATCTACCTAATTAACTACCTAGCTAACTACCTAGCTAACTAACTACCTACCTAGCCTACCTACCTCCCTGGCTGGGACATGCGGTTTTAGCCTCAGCCTTTAGCACGGTATTGTGTGCCATCATGTGCATATTTAAAACCATGTAATAGGACTTTTGTTTTAAAAAAAACAGCTGAAATCATTAAAGAGTGATGTCAGCTGGGGACAGTTTTCAACCAACACAAGCTCACACCAGCTAGCTACAGATAATGAAATCAACAAGAGACGGTCATCTTCTGAGCTGACCAGGTCCCTGGTCATTAGCTCAAAATGAAAAGCCTTCTGTTGTTTATCGAGTTATTATCGAACACCCATTGCTGACTGCACGTTTTGGTTAATAAGCCTCCTTCAGCATTGTAAACTGTTAGCGCTGGAACTATATTTTTAACAACAACTGGACGCGAGTCAAAGCAGTGAAAAATCTGAAAAGTTATGCTCAAGAGGTTGCCAGTTTGGATGCAGCTGTAAACACCCAAACTGTTGAACGTTTGCCTCTTTTTTGTTGTAGCAGATTTGTTCAAATTGTTTTACGCAAATGATATGTCATCACTATCAAAAGGTTATGTTCTCTCCTTACTGTTCACTCCAATTTTCAGCTGTATTTTACCTTCCTTATTGATTTTCAATACATTTCTCGCTTTATGGGATGTGTGAACCCTAAATATAACGCATTTAAATAGACCATTTTGTAATTCTTGAATATTTCACAGTATTTCCCCTGCTAGTCGTTGTGCCACAATCGCTTTACCAGACACTGTAATTTCTGTGTAGTCTACATAGAAATTACTTTAATATTGATTGTCAGTCTGATTTTCTTCCTTGTTGTTTCTACATTTTGGGGGTAAAGGTTGGTAGCTGATGAAGAGTACTTACAATCTCTAACTTATGGGTGTGTCATGTAATGAGAATATCAGAGCAGGACAGTAAAGTCTTTCATTAGCACCCATTAGTAGGGTTTCTCTCTGACATTATTAATGAAAGTATAGTCCTTGACCTTCCCCAGCAATCTACCACTCAGGCATTGATTAAAAACCCTAGGAGAGTGACAGAGTCCTGGGGGTGAATCATGTTGTCTTTAATATTTGATAAATCCTGCAAGCAGAAAAAATATGAATGCTTGGTAATTGAGTTACTCATAGCAAAGTTATTCTTTTGATGACATTCTTGGGCTGCATGGAAAAGCCTTTGTGTAGAATTGTGAAAAGAGAGCTAAAGTCTAATGTACAAGTTTTTCCTTGTAGGCTACCCTGCATATATGTTAATACACCACTCTAGACAAGCTACAGGGCATCACAAATACTCTAACCTTCACTCTGGCTTTGTGGCTGCTCTAACTTGTTAACATGGACGCCAAAATAAAAAACAACAGGTTCCGCAGCCGCCATGCGCTGCTGACGTTTCCTGTGTGGACATGTTGTAAAAAAAAAAGAGGCGCTGGCATATATGGACTCGCAGGTGGCGAGGAAGACAGGGACAGTGTGGCTTTTCCATTTTGCAGAGAGTTGGAGGTTCACCTAGCTATGCTTTACTAGCTATATCTATTATACTTTGTTCTCTTGATAGCTATGCTCTAATTATTGTAAGAAAATCAGAAAAACAGATACGTTAGGGAGGCAGCATGTGGCTCTGCTTCAACTGTGTGAGAGCCTGTGGACAGCCAACCAAAAGTTCTGACATGTCAGAAATTCATTCGATCGTCCAACAGCTGGTCGGGAGGAGTTAATCGGTCCTCCCCCCTCCCACCCCCCGTACACAGCACGGCAAACGATGCCAGATGAAGCTGAAATTCGGTCCAACTCTAAAATGAGTTGTGCGGCTCAAAATTGATGTGTGAATACTGATGTGTGTTCTGTTGTCACCAAAACAATTAACAACAATCGCCATTTTCTTTTGTACAAGTTGAATGACCACGGAAAACATTTCAACATCCATTCTACTCCTATTGTATCTCTATGGTTGAACCCTAAGGACTGAAACATATCCCACATAATCATACAGACAATTGCATGTATTGTTGGTACAAAAAGTGTGACATTAAGCTGTTAACACACGTGTAAAGCTGCAGTTTCAAGCATCACAGGGAAGTATGCTTTAGATGACGCTGTCTTCTTGGACCTGTGCTTCTATTCAGACCCTCACAACTGTCTCCTGCTGTATTTCCCACCTTCACAAGGATGTAAGAACACACGTGTGTAGAGCTACATGCACAAATATGTACACGCACAGACACACACACGCACACACACACACACACACACACACACACACACACACACACACACACCTGCTTCAGAATCCCAGCAGCCATTTCGTGGCCACAGTCAAAGATGATGTGGAACTCCTTCCCTCTCTTCATTTCTTTTAACAGCGGCTTAGCATCCTTGGTCTCTGCAGGCAGCTGCCGGATCTTTAACCGGATATTGTACCGGGACGGCGCCTTTATAAGTTCTTGCAACCGAATCAGACCTGTAGGGAAAACAACAAAGAAAAACAACATTTAAAAGTTTTATTTTGCCTGAAGAGTCATTGCTGTTTGGAAAGTACCCGATTACAACTGGTAGGCTACAGTCCTGCTCCCATGAGGGCAATGAATTTCCTAATAAGAAATTTCAAATATATGTACATACATTTCCACCCTAATTGAGGTAACAGCTCCTCCTGATTCATTTGGCAGTGGTGGTTATAATTAGAGCGAGGATAAGAAAGCTGCAGGGATATATTCCTGTTGTCACTTTATGTCTAATGAAATCCGTTTCTCTTCGACAGCCCCCCCGACCCTCTCCTATATTCTCTATCCTAAACACAATATTTTTCTTTCAGTGTCTTTCTATTTCCTCTTTCCTCTCTCATATTATCCACAGCACATGTTAACAGTCTGCCTCCGTATCAGCAAACCTTGATCCAACTATACAAATATTCTTAGAAACACAACAGAAAGATATCAATACTGTACATTACCTGACAGTCATCATCCATCATAGATGACATTGATTGTTTGCTCACTATTGATCCCTCTCTTCCTCTATGGGCCACTCACTGTTGTGAATAGGATATTTGTGAAGTCAAGCATGCTGCAGAAATTGACTAAGACTTCAACAGAATCATAAACATCTTAATTTTGACAGATACACGTCCACGGTAATATTCAATCAGAACATTTCCTGATCAATCATTTTTGTGTTGCAGCAGAAGAATAAATACATATACAGTATATACTTTCTGAAAGTTTATTCAGAATGGATTTTATGGTTTATGCATTAAAGGACAAATGTGTCATATATTTACTGTAATAAATCATAAAATGACCATGATATGTAATCAGAGATTAAAGAAACATGCTAAATTGAAATAGTGGCTTCTCCGACAACAATGCTTCAGCCAGTATGTTCTCCTTTGACATTTCTATTCTGGTCCGGAACGTTTGTTTTTGTTGTGGCCGGTATGATCCCGTCCACTGACCATTTCAACACCCTATTACCACATTATGCAACAAATTGGCACTCAAACACTACACAGCCTTCAGCAGCCATGGAAGCAAGCTAACCAACTGGATCAACAAAGAAAACGTTAACGATTCTACCGACCTGAAAAGCCTCGGCACATGGTCCGTGTGCAGCTGGTTATCAAGGCAGCGACTATTTGAGACACACAGCCGCTGAAGGGATTCAGACTACTGCTGCTGGCGAACACCGTTGGTAACCCTCAAATTCTGAAAACGTGCGCTAACTGCTATCAGTCACACCGGAGGAGCGCATGGGCCACGGCTCCAATATAGTATGGTATAGTATAGAATATAGTATATATAGTATATTGAAATGTGTTTGTGTTTTGTGTCAGAGTGAGTGTCTTTGTCTGGTGAGGATCTTTGTTTCCTATCTGGATGCTCTCTCTCTGATTGGCTGCAGGTGTGGGATCGGTCTGGGGTGTGTCGGCTGCTGATTGGTCCAACCGTAATCTCTGCAGTTTAAAATGCTCAGGTAGTCTGACATCAGTGGGACAGCAGCCTTGTTCTGTCCTCTGCCTCCAAACCTTTGTTAAAGCTGTGATCTACAGTTGAATCAGTAGCCTTAGTGCCCTAGTTGGCTTCGTCATTGTGTAAGTTGTTGTAAGTTTTCTTTGTTGCTAAAGATAGACTTCAGTGGTCGACGTGAACTGCCCTCTTTTCTCCTGTTTCTGCTGTATCCTAGGGAGCCAGGTTTAGTACCTGTCATTCTGTTCAGGGTTAGTCAGATAAATGATTTAGTTTGTTGTTTTGGCCTTTGTTCACCCTGAGTTATATTGTTTCATTTTATTGTTTGTTAACTTGATTTTTAGTAATAAATCTTTTTCACTAAACTTAAAATGTAGTCCTGAGACTGTAGTTTGGGGACCGGGGAGGGGACGTCCTTTTACCCTCTAGGCAGGGGCGTAACAGGCCCCTCATCACCCATCACTCATAAGAAGGCCTACAGGTGGAAGACTCTGGCATCAGGGCATCACATCATCACTCTTTGTCCCCGCTCACCTCTGAAAGGGACTATGAAGTCATTTCAGTGTTCAACACCAGGAAGCCCTGTCGTCTCCTGCTGGAATCATCAAAAGTAAGATCGTGTACAGTTATGGACTAATGGCATATTTCATTATTATTGTTTGTTGGGTTTAGTTTATATTCGAAGAGTGAAGAGAGAAGATAAATATACATGTCAGGTGTAACATTACCTCTGATGATGATGTAGAAGGCTGGTAGGATTAAACTATTTTGGTCAACATCTGCCTTTCAGAATCTTATAAGTAGATGTTTGGTCTTGGACGGGACAGGCCCCCCTGATTTTCTCTGTGCCCCCCCACACTGTGATTCTACCAACGCCACTTCCGTGGATGCTGGAAGTGTCGATGAAAAACGTTCACATAGACAACTGGCCTCTAAAAGGAAACCAGATTGACTTCATACCACCTGGTTTATATAAAATGAATCATTAGAAATATAACTCCAATTAATAATATCTTGTCTAAAATAAGATCATTTTAAGTTACATGTGCTTTCGTAATATTAAATAGTGAAAAACAGATGTGCCGAGTTATTGCCATTCTACTCTGACTGTAATTTAAAAACTAAAAGTAATGACAGGTAATTAATCAAACTATATTTATCACAAATGAATTCACACTGACTGGACCAGATGCTATTTTAAATACTAGTCAGGCAGCAGTCTTCACATCTCCAAACAGGCACATGGGTCTAAAGCAGCGCAGCAGTCCTGTGTCTCTGCCCGCAGCCCACCGTCCCCAGCTGTTTGGCCTGTGGCATTATTTGTTTACTTCCTGCTTCCAGATGAGTGCACTGCACTGTGGGAAACCAGCCTGCAGTCTGCTGGAGCTTCAGTAGCCAGTCGCTGGTTTCCATTAAATCAAACACTCTGTCGCACACTGATGAGGATATCCCCAGAGTGTTGACCTGTGAGACACTGGCAGTGTTCCATTTAACCATCTCATGACAAAGTGACTCCTCTGCTGTGGCTCACAACATCTCAGAAACACTACTATGTATAATAGAAACCAACCAGACAATGAAGATGTGTCACAGAGCTCCCAGTAACCGTGGCTACTGGAGTAATAGCTGTGCACAAATATGTCTATTATATGTGATAGTGATAATGATAGTTGGTTCTTGCATACTGTAATTAAATAAAAGTAGTTATGTTGCAGAAAAAACTTTTTATGAATGAAGGATTAAGACTGATTAAAACATAGAAAAGGGAAATATCGACAAAAGGCAAATTTATACTTCGCATGTTTGCCTGAGAAAGCATGACTGCACTGTGGCCAAGATGTATGACCACATGGATTGAATGCACCAACCAGTGCACCAAATGTATATGTACAATAGAAAAATAAAATGGATGCTTGTTATGAAAAGAGGTTAAAGGTGTGAAGAGGTCACATCTTTGTAATTCATCTTTAGCCTCTTCCACGCCAACTTTACTGTCTTTCAGAGGCTGTAGCAGGCTACATAATACTCCGAAGTTATGCTAAATGTTGTTGAGGAAAAACTGTCATGTCCATTTTCAAAGGGGTCCCTTGACCTCTGACCTCCAGATCAGTGAATGTAAATGGGTTCTATGGGTACCCACGAGTCTCCCCTTTACAGAC
>CAKAOI010049564.1:0-15548 GCA_916701655.1 Sebastiscus albofasciatus
GAGAGAGAGAGAAAGAGAGTGAGAGAGAGAGAGTATAAACAAACATGTGTGTCTGTGTGTGTGTGTTTGTGTGTGTGTGTGTGTGTGTGTGTGCAGGTCTGGGGCTGTTGGAGTGGTCCATCCCACCTGTGAAGATGTAACAGAGGAGAACATTGCCTTCTTCGGCTTGGTGGACACAGATGTTAGCACGGAAGCCTGGCTAACAAAAGTCAAAATAAACAACCACGAACCTGTGTTCAGAATAGATACAGGCGAGGATGTAACAGCGATACCAGATTCTGTATACCAAGCATATGGACAGTTTCCAGAACTGAAGACATCAGATAAAACTGGAAAGAACCGTTTGCAGGTGAGAGGAAAATTCACAAGGGGCAAAGTAAATGGTAAATGGACTTGCATTTATAAAGCTCTTCTCTAGTCTTCCGACCACTCAAAGCACTTTACACTACATGTCAGCATTCACCCATTCACACACACATTCACACACCGATGGCAGAGGCTGCTAAGGGGCCAACTTTGCTCATCAGGATCTGATCTAAATACTCATTCACACACCGATGGCTCAGCCTTCAGGAGCAATTTGGCCGGAGCAGCCGTGGATCGAACCACCGACCTTTCAATTGGTGGACGACCTGCTCTACCTCTGAGCCACAGCCGCCCTCAGTCAATGTCAAGGGGCTTCAGAGCATTTCCATCAGACGTTGACTGTTGTTACTGTACTGAGATGGAGAGAGACTGAGGGTTTGCCATGGTTGATGCTGGTAGCTAGAGAAGTGATGCATGAGAGCACTGGTTTAAGTCCAAATGATTCGGTGTTTGGGCATACAGTGCCTGCTGACTCTGCTGTATTATCAATGGAGAGAAGCAGAACCTCCGAAAAATTGATTACGTGAAGGGTTTTCGGCACAGGCTGCATGCAGCTGGAGCTTGGCAAAACACCCCGCTTTTGCACAGAAAGGCAACTCAGATCTGATATGTGAACTTGTTAAAACCCTGTTACTGTTGTGCGTCTGGTCCATCTAGTGCTGTAGACCAGTTTCCTCCGTGCGTGAGCACCTGGCCAGGCTCCCAGGGGTGCTTAAGATCTGGGTTGTTGCAGTCCGCATCCCCCCCTCCCTCCATTCGGCACCATGCTCTTGTTTGGTTGGATCGGCCGTATTACTAGTCTAGGTTTTACACCTTTCAATCACCACATAACCAGTCACGGGGTTTGATGTTGGATACTAATTTAGCTGAACATAGTTCAGAAAAAATTGAGTTCAAATACTTTTGGGATGAAGAGGTTAAAAAATCTGGTGAAAGTATTTTTCTGTAAGTTGTCTCCGAGACCAGGCTTTCTCCGAGACCGGGTTGGCTTTGAGTCCGGGCTGTCTCTCAGACCGGGTTGGCTCTGAGACCGGGCTGTCTCTCAGACCAGCCTGGCTCTGACACTGGGCTGTCTCTCAGACTGGGTTGGCTTTGAGACCGGGCTGTCTCTCAGACCGGGTTGGCTCTGAGACCGGGCTGTTTCTCAGACCAGCCTGTCTCTGACACTGGGCTGTCTCTCAGACCAGGCTGTCTCTCAGACCGGGCTGTCCCTCAGACCTCTTCGTGCCAGCCCCATGTGGCTCCCAAATGGCAGGAGTTGGCAGAGCCAGTACTTTACTGGACAAGGATTGGGTAATATTCACTGGCAACGTATGTGGTTAGCTCTCCTGTACCTGTGGGAGTGTGTGGAGGGCATGTTTCAACAGATTGGTTCAAGATTAAGGTAAACTCCTCAGTCGGCACACCCACATCCCGGCAGGAAGCCCCCAAATTGTTTTCAACTCAGTTTGCCCCCAGGGAATGGCAGCATTAGCCCACACCTAATGAAAACATCGTGTGGATGGACAGACCAGCACATGAACACTGGACTGCTCCATCTCTGCCCAGGGAACAGCCCAGTACCATATTGATATGGATTTGATTTCTGTTTTCTTTAACAAAAGATTTTAACAGTGGCCCGAGGCGGAGTTGAGTGTTTGGCTCATTATGAACTGAATTCATGCAGCAGGGCAAATATGATGAGTCAGCTCTGAGCCAGTGACGAGAGTCGGCAAACTTTCTTTGATTTCTGTAGCGTTACTTCAGGCAGAGTGCTGAAGTCACACTTGTTTCAGCTGTCAACGAGTAACATCCAATCATTTTCATGCAAGTGTGCAGTGCTGCCATTGTAACCGGGCACTTCAATTCAATTTATTTTTATATATATAGAAGTTATCTCGAGACGCTTTTTATATAGAGCAGGTCTGTACTTTAGAGACCCATCAAGAGATCCCACCAAGAACATTGCATTGGAATGCGCTGTGGCCAGGAAAAACTCCCCGTTTAGCGGGTAGAAACCTAGAGCAGAACCGGCTCTGGGTGGGCGGTCATCTGCCGCGACATGTTGGGTTGAGAGAGAGAGAGAGAGAGAGAGAGAGAGAGAGAGAGATGTAGAGCAACCACAATAATAGCACAGCAGCTGTAATAACTAATACAAGTAGGACTAATAACAAAAATAAATAGCAGTGGATGTAAAAGAGTGATAATACAACTATCGGAATTGATAGCTGTAATAATAATAGAAATATAACTAACACTACTAATAATAAAAAGGCTGATAATAATGATGGTAGTAGTGGGTGCCAAGCAGGCAGCAGACGCTGCAGCAGATGCAACCACTATCCAGGTGTAACCCCCTCCAGGTGTAACCCCGCTCCAGGTGTAACCCCGCTCCAGGTGTAACCCCCTCCAGGTGTAACCCCGCTCCAAGTGTAACCCCCCTCCAGGTGTAACCCCCTCCAGGTGTAACCCCCTCCAGGTGTAACCCCGCTCCAGGTGTAACCCCGATCCATGGATACCTGCGAGACGAGAAAGCACAAAGACTCCGGGGAAGAAATCAAGTTAGTAAGATGTGTGGCCGGGCCCAACAGCCAATGACAAGGCCGCAACTTAAGATACCAATTAAATTTAACTATGAATTGGATTTTACTAGAAGCCGACAACGCCACCTAGGAAATAACTTAGAGCCTATAGGACTCTGAAAGATTCAGGTTCTTTTAAAATCAGGGGAGCAGAGTTAAAAACCAGACAGAAGTCTAAAGTCAAATTAAAACCAGATGTATTACAATTAACATAACATGGATCTAAATGAATGATTCATTTAAAGGCTAAAAGGAATAAAATGCTGCTAGCAGCAAGGTTAAAACCATATAAAAAGTCCAGTCCAATCCAGCAGTCCAGTCCAGTCCACGCTGGCTGACCTGCAACAAATCCTGGTTGAGGAATGGAACGCCATCCTACAGCAACGTGTGACCAGGTTGGTGACCAGCATGAGGAGGAGGTGCCAGGCTGTTGTGGCTGCTTATGGATCTTCCACCGCTACTGAGGCTCCTGACGGTGGATTAAATGAATAAAGTGTAAAATAGCCAATATGTCTTGTTTGTTCCTTGTTACTGATAGAGAGTTCAATCATCCAATCCACCAACCAACTCAAAACAAGAGTCAACACCAACAGGAGAATACCCTGTTTACCATTGACGGAGCATTTTGGAACATTTTTCTTGGGCGCTCCCCACATAATCAGCTGTGCTGCTCATCCCACAAATGCATGATCCTTACAAGTTGGATATCATTGCGAAGGTAAATAAACAGGCTTTCCAATCATGTGAAATACAATGACCATTAGCATTGTAACAACAGAGAAATAATCCACCAAACACAAGTTTCCGAACTTTTTTTTTCCAGTTTATAAGGTGAATAGAATTGGTCCAAGCACAAAACCACTTCTCATCATTACTCTGTTATGCTTCATGCCAACCTCCTCCAGTTTTTGTTACTGTCAATTGAAGATGTCACTTCCATGATAATGTTCAAGATCCATTGCGTGTGTTTGTTAGGGAGGCTTCAGTTCTCTGCTGCTCGGAGCCTTTTAGAACTCCTTCAAAGAACAGAGCCTTTTCCATCACATCCAACTGTAGAACAATGAAAGAAACAGAATCATTTCGGGCTGAGGGGAGTTTTTATTGTTCAGTTACATCAGCCTGTTTACTCTGCTGTTGTTGAAAAGTGAGATGATGAGCGTACACAAATGCAATATGTTGATTTTTTTTTTAATAAAGAATAAACATTGGCATTCATCCTGTCTTCACACACGGCATCTTCAGTTCTACTTCCAAGTTTGTCTGTGACGGGACATCAACCCAGAATGGGCCTGGATCCCGTGGATCCCGTGGATCCCTGGATCCCTGGATCCTGTGGATCCTGTTGGAGCGCAGCAGTCACAAGCAGTCAAAGCAGACGTCGTTCTGATAGAGCAGCATGCAGTTGATTTTAAGGGTTTTGGTGACTTTAAAATAACACTCCCACATGTCTGTGAATCCTTCTGTCTTTTATCTTCCCCAGAGTCAGATAAGAACATCAACTACATGCACAGCACAAAGACTGGAAGCAGGAGGACACAGTAAAGCTCTAAAAAAACAAACAACGCACCTTTAAGTCCAAAGATAACTCCAGATTAGCTGTGAACAAGCAGATTTCCTAAAATCTCAGTGTTCCTGAGAAATGTATTTAAATGGAAAGATGCACCTCTCTCTCTCTGCTGGAGCCTTCTGTGGTCTCATTTGGCTCCCGTCAGTCTCACCACAGATGCAGATGTGGCAGAGTTCCTGCTGTGTTCCCCTTTATGCTCCGCTCTGCCTGCTGAAGAGTTTCACTGATAACAGACAAAGCTCTCCTGACTGGAATGTGGAGGATTTAACCAGGTCCTCAGTTCTTCAGTGATGAAGTTAATCTTCATAGATATAGTTCTTTATACACATCGGCTGGATGCAGATGTTCAGTCTTTGGATGTGAGTCTGAGACTCTGACAGCAGCGTCACCTGCAGCCTTCAGCGGTGCTATACAGTAGGTTGTCTGTGATGTGGTTTCACTGATTTCATATTTTTCCTAGCTAAATCTGCTGTTCAGGATGACACTTTATCACACACATTAACCACCACTTAAAAAGAAGGTAATGTGTTGTTTTACCTATATTTAACGAGATAAGTCAATTGAGAACCAATTCTCATTTACAATGACGACCTGGCCAAGAGCCAGTGACAGTGCTGTGTTCCAGATAAGCAAATTCAAAAGCAGGTGCAGTGATCAGAAACTATTGCTTGTATTGAGTTATCAAAGGAGGGAAACAGAATGAGGGTGTGGAGTTTTAGCATCTTTTGTAACTTGTTACAGTCACTAGGAGCAGCAAACTGGAACGAGTGACGACCAGAGGAGTTATGGACTTAAAGAATACCCATACTAATGATTTGATGATGAGATATGCAGGGGTTTTGCCAATGATAGTTTTATAAATGAACTGATACCAGTGGATCTGGCGCCTGATATGGAGTGATGGCCATTTGACTAGAGAATACAGGTGTTACGTTTTTGTTAGTAAATTGTATGATTGTTTTTCACACAATCTTGTTGCCAGTCCTCTCAATCCCGGACGAGCCCCCATTTGTTACATTCCCCTCCGTTTAAGGTCCAGGGGATGGAGGGAATAACAAAATAAATTTGTAAACCTGGGAATGAGAGGACTGGCAACAAGATTGTGTAAAAAATAATCATACAATTTATTAATAAAAAGTATGATAACAAAAAGGTACAAACACCAAATGAAAACTACTCTCTAACAGAAAGTGGGAAATAAGTACACAACTAAATAGATATGGCAGTAACCAATAATAAACACACTCAAATTAAAGCTACTGCTTAAAAGTGCAGCGCAAAAAACCCCAAAGGCACTCAACTTAAATCTACTGCTCCACAGAGACAGCAAATGATCAGGGAGTAAAACATTTTGACACTACTGCTCCACTGAGACAGCAAACAATACAACCTTAAACACCACAAAGTTTAAAGCACACCCGTCAACCACTGACGTAACACACAGTCTCTGAGATACTGCAGATTTGGCACTGGGCAACTTCTCCTCCGCTCTCTTGACGTTATATACTCTGCCCTGATTACTGATCAGCCGCAGCCATGCACATTCATCCCTCACAGCTGCACAAGGGGGGAAGGGCAGCAACAACAACCGACCACCGCACGTAACAACAGGTTACAGTGATGAGTGTTGAAAGGGGCACCGATGGCAAAGCGAATAGCAGTATGCTAGACGACGTCTAGTTTATTGAGAAGAGTTTTGGAGGTAAATTGGTAGATTAAGTCGCCATAATCCAGGATTGGAAGAATTGTCATATTAACCAAGATGTGCTTTGCAGAGTGGGTAAAATATGCTTTATTATGGTACAGAAAAACAATTCTTGCTCTGATTTTGGAGAGTAACGTTTTGATATACATTTGACAGGAGAGTGGATTGTCGAGCCAAATACCCAGGTATAAAAAATTTCTGACCCATCTAGGGAGGAGATTTTGAAGTATAAACTACATAAAGAATAAAACGAAAACCTATTTCAGCATCATGACGTGAGCTCCAAGTTTGAGGCAGTTTTTAAGGCAATATTCATACAATAGCTACAGGGCTGGCTTTGTCTTTCAAGGGTGTCCAGAGATGGCAAGGGTCACCCCCACCACCATTACCCATGTTAGAGATGGAACTGTCAAGCCACCACACAGAGAGGGGACTAAGGCTGCATTCACACCAAGCTGTTGTGGGTTGTGCACAGAGTTGTGCGGGAGTGTCACTTAATGGCCTATTAATGGCAAGTGACTGCTCAACGATTAAAATCTTTTGTTCTCTCATGGCTGGGTTGTACAGCTCTGGATCTCCGGCTATGTGATTGGCCACCGCAGCGTGACGTCGGGTTGCATTTCTACAAAAGTTGATTCGGTTTCAACTTTTCACCACAAGCCGCTGCAAGTTTTTTTCAGCATCCCTTGCGCTCCCCACCACAGCAGCTTAAAGGTCCCATATCGTGCTCATTTTCAGGTTCTTACTTGTATTTTGTATTTCTACTAGAACATGTTTACATGCTGTAATGTTCAAAAAACCCTTTATTTTCCTCATACTGTCTGCCTGAATATACCTGTATTTACCCTCTGTCTGAAATGCTCTGTTTTAGTGCATTTCAAGGGAATTGTAACAGAATTTGCGTTGCTAGGTAACAGCGTGGGTCCATGTTTACTTCCTGTCAGCTGATGTTATTCACACACACTGTAACAGGAAATAAACTGGGACACATTTAGAATGTTTACGTTTAAAATTGTGTAATGGTCTAAATATTGTATATTTGTGACATCACAAATGGACATAAATCCTGATGGCTTGTTTCAAACGCACAATTTCTGAATAGGGGCTGTGTGTATTTCTCCCTATATTGAGCGTTTTGATAGTTTAACAATATTTATAAAGCACTTAAACCTGCTTTAGAATGTAAAAGACCTAAAAATCGGATTTTTTACAATATGGGACCTTTAAACACACTACACACATTCAAATGAATGGGAGGACTGATATTTTGCCGCCTTGCCTGATTTGGTGTGAATGTACCCTAAAGCCTTGTTTATACACACACAAGACACCGTGGCGTTGGCCTCCACAGATGCTTACAAAAGCATTTATTCTCAATGTGTTGTTTGTTGTTTTGTGATCCCTGATTTGGATCCGCTCCAAAATTGAGTGGGCTCTTCCTTGGCCCATGCTTCACCCTTCCACCAAGTATGAAAATCGGGCAAGTAGTTTTTTTCTAATCCTCTTGACAAACAGATAAACAAAACAAACCAAACAGAAAACATAACCTCCTTGGAGGCTGGTAATAAGAAGAACTTTTCCTTTCCACGCCATATTTAAGTACATTTCACTGCTAATTCCTGTCTGCTTTTGCTTCAATCAAATGTTGAATATCAAAAATGTAGAGTAGAATTTTGACACTGTGGTGCTGCTAGTGTTACTGTTGGTAAAGTGTGCAGTAAATTGGGGCCCAGTAGTGAGTGTGTCATGCTCTCACACAGCATGTATGGAACAGGAGGTGAAATGTCACAGGGGCCCCGCTGCCTCCACGTGTGTCTTTAAAGACGATATGCCAAGGCATGGCTATAAAACAGCACACACGTGTGTGTGTGTGTGTGTGTGTGTGTGTGTGTGTGTGTGTGTGTGTGTGTGACACAAAGATGATAGACAACATCTCCAAGAAGTGACTGTGTATTCAGCAGAATGAGGAACATTGTTATTGGTTTGCTGAATTTCACTTGCGTTCGCTCAGTAGCGGTTGTGATGCTGTTTGATTGATTACATGATGACTAGAGAGCTGATCAGTACATCACCAGATGTTTACAGGAATACCCACTGATCGTTCCATTCATCTCAAGTATGCATAAATAGATCAGAACAGCTACCAAACACACCTTGTGCTTTGTTAACTGACATTCCCAAGTTGAATAATTAACTTTGAATCTCAACGCATAAATGTGTTTCATAATTTTTTAAATGAAATATTAGTTCCTATCCCACCGTGGTACTGATAATACTCTGGTGTACGGTCTAAGACCTGCTCTATATATAAAGCGTCTCAAGATAACTTCTGTTATGATTTGACGCTGTATAAAAAATAAATTGAATTGAATTGAATTGAGTGAGTGGAAAAACAGAAGCCGATGTACATTGTAATTTAATGCATTACAGCAGTCCTGTAATACATAATACATGATACTGGCTGTAATCGAAACCGCCAACTACATACTACTGATGAACGCAGTATACAGTACATACTACTTACTGTGTTCCTCAGTAGTATGCAGTATGAAACGGTTAAAGTGATGTATCTAGCAGTATGCTAGACGAGGCTTTAGCCTTTAAACCAGCTCTTAAAGCACTGGACAAAAAGAAGAACTCATCTAACTTCATAAAACTGCCGATATTAATAATCTACACAGTTGATTTCTCGCCTCTAAAACGTTCAGAAGTGAATTTAGTGATGAAATAGCAAAAAAAAAAATGTAAAAACAAGCCGTTTTTGGCTGCTGTTGTTATAACTGTAGCCTGTAGCAGTCCAGCGCTTTGCATTGTGGGATACAGTATGTGAGGTACACTGGTCCGATGCATACTGGAGATTTTTTCCGAATCAGTATGACATCCTGGTATTTTTGGTATACTGGAGATTTTGCTTTTGTTCGCATACTACATACTACATGCTACATACTACATTCTGCATACTATATACTACATAATTCATACTACATACTACATTCTACATACTACATACTACATACTACATTCTACATACTACATACTACATACTACATACTGCATACTGCATACTACATTCTGCATACTATATACTACATACTACATGCTACATGCTACATTTTGGCCAAATCAGTATGTACTAGTAGTATAGTATGAGGTTTGGAATACAGACACTGTCTTTGTGAAAGGTAACATTTTAGATTGTTGTTGACGCTGTGCCAGACATGTGTTTTTGGGCTTGGTTGTGATGTCTGCAGTTATTGGACTGCTTATCGGACATAAGCATGAAACCTGTCCAAACCTGCTCTGTCTTATATGTATATAGATATACTGTATTCACATCCATTAAACTCAGGATCAGTACAAACACTGATCCGGTCTGCTCTTGTGTCTGCTGCAGAGCTGTAAAGACTGAGTATTGACTGATCCCAGCATTTGCTTTGGATGGCCTGTTTTATTGTCCCTGCAGGAGCTTCCTGACAGCGCTCAGAGATCACAGAACCACCAACAAGCTTCAACTCAGCTGCTTCACACTCTCCTTCAGGATGTACTGAGTGAGGTCTATTGTTGATGTATTATCATTATTATTTGCACATCTCAATTACTGGGTTGTCTTTTCAGTTAGGAACCTGTTATAAAATGATTCTTTCCATTGACTGGATATGAATGCTAGCACAGGAATGTCCCCTATAGGGCGGATTAATAACCACCTGCTGCAGGCCCTGAAGACCCCTGCTTCACTGTCTCCATTGTAGATGTTGCTCATTTCTTTGGTAGGCTACTATGCACCACTTAGGTGTAGTCAAACAGTGTGTAGCATTTTGAGGGATCTATTTGCAGAAAAGTAATATAATATTCAAAACTAGGTTTTTTATTAGTGTATGATCACCTGAAACTAAGAATCATTGTGTTCTCGTCAGATCAGACTACTGAAATGTTGCTCTGCCATCTTTCTACAGTAGCCCAGAATGGACAAACCAAACACTGGCTCTACAGTGAGCCATCTATGTTTTTACGTCACCTGAAGGCCACCGTAGGTTCTCTATCTAGCTCATTCCTAGCCCCCATGATGCCTTGCATGAATTATGTCGGTAAATTCTGGTGCGTCGTGTCACTGAATCGTTTTCCATAGTAACGCTATGCTAATCGTCTCTCATAGAGTGATTGTATTCAAAAAATCTAGTAAAACGTGTGACCACCACCTATTACAGCTCAGACGGGATAGTGTGATCATAGCTCTGCCTTCTACTATGGAGGGATGGAGGACGACCTGAAGAAGTGGCCTCAGATAACCTACACTAGCAGATTTAGCTACGTTACTGACTCCGCTGCTACAGACGGTGAAAACATGAACAATCTGAAAAGCTCTGAGGCAGATCAGGACTTCAACAGTAACGAGGTTTAGTTTTCTACACACAGATAACCGTACTGAAACTACTTTTAGTCTAATGCTGCCCTGCACTCTGTGCCATAAACTGCCTTACATTATAAACTGTAAAGAAAATAGTGGCTGTCATTAAACCAATGCTACAATACTGAGTCCTCCCTACACATGAAATCACAGCTGATGTTCTCCTGGCTCTGCTGTCTGTCCTTTAAGGACCCGACGTCTCTTCTCCGGTGCTCTTTATAGCCCAACTAACGTACACTAACTGTATTCTGTACACTAACCATGTTCAGCTTAACGATCTTCCTACATAGGCGGAGCCGTTACTTTTCACCACTTTTCTCAAAAACTCTCAGTCCAAAAGACATCAGTCAAAGTGTAGACGGTCTAATGGATGTTCCCCGGAGAATGAGCACACAAACAAGCTTGTCTGGTTCTTAACAACAGAGGAGTGCTGCCTGGCGTGGTGCTGACGGGCATAAAGTGCACGGAACACCGTACCAGAGCTCCGCAAGGACATTTTAGAAAATGCCACCAAATCCTACACACTGTCCCTTTAAAGGTCCCCTATTATGCTCATCATACTTGTATTTTGCATTTCTACTAGAACATGTTTACATGCTGTAATGTTCAAAAAATAAACTGGGAAACATTTTGAATGTTTCCGTTTAAATCTGTGTAATGGTCTAAATATTGTATATTTGTGACATCACAAATGGACAGAAATCCTGACAGCTTGTTTCAAATGCAGAGTTTCTGAATACGAACTGTGTGTATTTCCTGTGGATTGAGTGTAAATACTGTGTGAGATACTTTCACAGTATTTATATAGGACTTAAGCCTGCTTTATAATAAAAAAACAGAAGTCACCTCTAAAGGTGACTTCTGCATTTTGAATGTTGTTTCTGTAGTGACATCATCCTGGCAGGTGATAACTGAAAATGTAACACGCTGAGAAAAAACATCAGAAGAACAGCAGATTTTGATACTTTTCCCCCATTTTATTTCTTTTTAAATAGAAAACCTCGCCCAGTGGGACAGAGTTGAAAGAACAAAAATTACAAAAAAAAGTCCAAGAAAATAAAAACACTATAATGACAACACAGTCATTCATCCTGTTACAACAGTCTTAAAATCAGCCATTCATGTTGTAAGAGGAACATTAACCCGATGGAGTGCTACAACGTACAGTACCTGCCTATGCGTGACACAGGCAGGAGCAGGACAGCGAGGCCCATGAGGAAATGTTCTGCCCCTCAAACCTGGAACACAGGACCAGACAATGTGGGTTTTCACATCACATCACAATGGAATCAGCACTGAAGCCACACCTCAGTAGACTGGGACCAGCCACAACACTTTTTATTTCCACATAAAAGAAAGTCCTTTATAAAAAAGGGACAGCGATGTGTTACTTGAGCTGGTCGACCAGAGTGCTGCTCCCATTTATTTCAACCCACTGGGATTAAAGGCCAGACTGGTTCCCACTCCACCCATCACAAAGGCCTGGGATAGATAGAGCTTTTGTGTTTACTCTCTATTACACAGTCAGTTTCATGTTTGTGCCTGCAAAACACCAACACGCACACGCAAACACGCGCGCACGCACGCACACACACACACACGCACGCACGCACGCACGCACGCACGCACGCACGCACACACACACACACACACACACACACACACACACGCGCACACGCACGCACACGCACGCACACAGGCAATATGATACCTAAAGCAGACTGTGCAAAACTCTTTGGTGATAATGAGTTTAAGAAAAGGAAACATGAAAAAAGCACCATCCCATAACTGACATGGTCATACAGTCTTTCCAATATACACATTTCAAACAGTCAGAGAGTAGAAAATGGAGCCTGCAAATTCAATAAATTAGACAGCAAAAGATGAATTGCAGATATAAAAATCCAGCAGTTGGGTTCACAGAAAATTAATAATAAAGAAAACAGTGTTGGGTCATATTACCAAAACCATAAAAGCAGATGGAAATGAAAACCACTGTAAAAATGAAAAAGATGTAATGATATGGCCCTCAGTAACTGAGATAGCTGTGATCTGAGTTAAGTTTGATGAAATGCTGTTGACAATCAGTCTTTTGTAAACATTCAAGAGTTCTGTTTGGAGCACTGCTGGTCTGAGAGGACATGGACACCAGTCGGTCTTCTGCACACAGGACACGTGGACTATTTAAGGACCGTGATGGTGTACTTCACTGAGGTACATGCTAACAACTCCTACCTGCCCTCCTCCCACCGTCCTGACAGATAACATGGAACAGGCTTAGAGGAGCCTCAAGCCCCTGAAGTAATCAGGCTCATAAAATATTCCATTGAACATGAATCAAAACATGTACTTCCGTACTGGAACACAGACTGTCTCTATGAATTGTTCAACATGGCGTTTCTGTATATTTTTTCTTTAAAAAAAAAAAAAAAGACATATTTTCAAAATATATCCATGTGAAGTCTTTCATTTCAGTAAAAAATAAATTAGGTAGTGAAAACACCACGCAGTGAGAAGTGAGCACAGACCGGGGTTCACTTTTCAGTTTCTTTTCAAGTCTGCAGCCTGGCTTTTCTCACGCTGTCCTAACTGAACCGTTATTGCTGGCCGGTCTCCTGAAGCCGTGGTCGTTCTTCTCCAGCCAAAGCTCGGCCAGCTGCTGGGTGGAGCCGTGCGACGAGGCTTTGGAGCCCAGGCACATCTTATATTGCTTTGCCTCCAGGTTGGGGTCACATATGACGGGGTGGTGAACGTGCACTATCCCCGTGTCTGTGCTTCTGAACAACTTAATCCCTGACTGGACAAATTTATTAAAAAGGTCCACGTCCTCCAATCCCCACCCCTGTATAGAGGTGTCGAAGCCTCCGGCTCGGACCAAGTCTCCCTTGTAGACGCAGACGATCCCGAAGCCGTAGTTCCTCCACAGACCTGTCTTGGAGGTGAAGACGTAGTGGTTGTTGCTAGGGACCTTCCCAGCGTACACCAGCTTGGGGTCGTACTGGCTGAAGATGATGGGGAAGTAGGTTTGCTCCCCCAAGGCTGTGTTGGTCCGACATCGCTTGAGGAAGTCGCTGGTGAAGAGCAGATCCACGTCACAGTAGAAGAGCAGTGAATTGTTAGAGAAGTGCAAGGAACCCACTTCCAAAGCCAGAGCTCTGGAGAAGGAGCCGGTGACGGGCTTTATCTCCATCTCGGCCCGGGGATACTTCATGTGATACTCCCTCATCAGCTCCACCTGCTTCACCCGCTCTGTGTTATTGTCTGTGCTGAAGAGCAGGATCAGCAGCTTGACGTTCTGGTTGGGAATCAGACAAACCCGTTCAAAGTTGGTCATGAAGCGCACAAAGATGTCATAGCGTCCCGACAGGGGTACCAAGATGTTGACTTTCTTCTCTTTCGGTTCCCTCTGGTCCTGGCCAGAGGTGGCCAGCTTGAAGGGCACCAGCATCTTGAGGGAGTTGGACAGAAATGAGAGGGAATCTGAATCCTTGTTGATGTGACTGGCCAGAGCTCTGGCATCCATCTCCCCCTCCTCTCTGAACTGGATCTGGCTGAAGGTCTGCTGCAGGTAGGCATGCCTCCTCACAGGGACTGTCATGGTCTTTCCTTTGTGCTTCTTGTACAGCAGCAGCAGATCTAGCACATACTCTGCCCCGTATAAGGGATTGACTCTCCGGTAGCCATACTGGATTTCTTTGAAGTCTATGACCCGCCCCCGTGTCTTGGCATTGGCATTGATCATCTCCATCACTTGCATGATGATGTCATCCAGGGCTTGCCTCTGGGAGGAATCCATCCCGCGGCGGGGCGGCTGACCTTCGGAAGATGAGAACAGGTACTTCCCTGTCAGGAACTCCCACTCCAGGACCTCCTCTCTCTGCCGCGGGTGGAAGCGCATGAACGAAGGCGGCATGCCGAGCTGGAGGTCCTCCCGGCTGGGCTCGTTCGCTCCGTAGCGCCCCATCTGTACGATCTCTCGGTGGAGCTGAATGGTTCGGTGGCGAAGGTCTGCGATCTTCCGGCTGAGCATGTAGCTGTGTAGGCGATACTGGTAAGGAGGGTTCTTGTTGGGGTGGAGAGTGATGGCTCGATGGATCTTGCTGTTGTGGAGATCTCGTATGTAGCCCTTCTTATTTGGTTCGTAGTTCTCATAGAAGAGCTGCTGCATCTGTGGAGACAGGAGATGGATTGTGTTAGTGCCACTGAGGCCATGTACATTTGCAACACAGGATGTTATTACACATGCTCATTGAAATGGAAAATATCACTTCACATCACGCAGCTTACTAAATAACAGATGAAGGTATGACGATCAATTTTTGTTCCCAGCTGCACTCAGATCCATGATGTTGCCAGAACATGATGAGCACCTTGCTGTAAGTACCAGTCTGTTGAGCTACAGAGCTTCAATAAACGTTCCATACAGTTTGTCTACTGGATGTTGGCAGCCCACCTAAACCGTTTGGACCATACATTAAGAGAGTTCAGAGCAGAGGCCGGAGCGGAGAGAATGGAACCAACATGAGGTCGTATTTTACTCAAGTCAACAACATTTTGAACAAGAAAAAGCATAAATGGGTCGAATATAGTTGATGACTTCATCGACTACAAATTCTCATGTAATGTTTTTAAGCCCCCCCCCGCCAGCATGAAACCCGCTTTGGCATTTCCTTCTCTCCCTCCGGCTCCCTCTACCGATCTGAACGTCCAGCTAACAGAGGTGACCCACTTCTCCACAACTACCGATCTGAACGTCCAGCTAACAGAGGTGACCCACTTCTCCACAACTACCGATCTGAACGTCCAGCTAACAGAGGTGACCCACTTCTCCACAACTACCGATCTGAACGTCCAGCTAACAGAGGTGACCCACTTCTCCACAACTACCGATCTGAACGTCCAGCTAACAGAGGTGACCCACTTCTCTAAAACTACCGATCTGAA
>CAKAOI010049565.1:0-97564 GCA_916701655.1 Sebastiscus albofasciatus
TCCCACACAGTCTCTCTAAGGTAAGTAAAGACGGGCAGGGTAGTGGACTCTATGCGTGGTAGCGCCATTTGAAAATATGGTTTTAAGACTTCTCTTTTTGTCTTCTTCAGCCAGTTGGTGTCGTGGATGTGGTCCATAATGGGGGTGCCTGGGGGTTTGTTGTTGCTCCCAATTTTGCTGATTTTTACAGGAAGCACTTCAGGTAATCCTTAATTTACATATATTTTTTTATGGATATTTTTCTCCTTTTTGTGTCACATGTGAGTGGGCTTCAATTAAAAGACTCAAAGATTGTAAACAGAGTCAATTGTACCCTAAAATGTATCCTTGAGTACATTTAAGATAAGACATTTTATTTAGCACTATTAATGTCGCATATTCCTATCACAGTGATTAACTGAAGCAATATCATACATTTACTTAAATATTAAATGTTAAAGGGGAACTACGCCCATTTTCAAAATGTATATATGTTATTCCTATAGTCTAAGACTATAGGAATAACATGTATAAATTATATTCAGTTTATTAGTAAACATGAACAACATCCAAAAACTAGAGAGCTAAAACTCAAACTTGTGATGTCATAGGGTATAAAGTGTGGAGCTGCTCCGTAGACGATGAATGGGGAGAGATGTTCTAGATGACACTGAGAGCACCCAGGAGAATGATCTGAGTATATGGGAACATTTTCTGTTTCACAACTGACAACACTACAATAGGATAAAGATCATTTAGGTATAAAAAATAATAAATAAATAATCCAACTTTATGTGGGTCCACACAATCCAAAGTCTCCCGTTCATTGTCTATGGAGCAGCTCCAGACTTTATACCCTATGACATCACAAATTTGAGACTTACTTCTCTGGTTACTGGCTTTGAGAGAGAGTAGCTCATGCTCACAAATATTGATTGAACTTTCCTAGGTCATGAAAATAATAATTTAATATGCCATTTTTCATGACTGCACCAATACATCAAATGAAAATTCTGGCACATAATTTCACACTTACTTTCCTATAATATCAATATCACATTATTATGTAATTTTTAGATTTGAAAACTTCCTGGTTCTGACTAGAATTTAAAATAAAGTTCTGTGAGTCTAAACGATGCTCAATATGCCTTTGTAACAAAAGTCAACCACTGGTGCAGTTTTGGGAGACCACTTTAAACCTCCCATTCAGTGGCTATTTTGATTATGCCCTTGGAAATATATAAATATAATATAAAAATAAACTGTGGTGATATTGTTAAAAGGCCGATATCTACATATGATATAAAAGATGGCCATCACACTCTTGTACCTCTGATGTAATCCCTGCAGGTATCACAAGCCTGATCTCATTCCCGGGCGTCAAATACTGATGCTTTGTCAGGGCCGTCTGTGTTTGATACCGCCGCACAAGGCACCCTTTTGCGGCCGTATGAGACGCACCAGGCTTTCCATTAACTACAATATAAACCCATCTGCGTCAATATAAACTTTCAGGGAAAGTGCTGTGGTGATGTATTATAAAGAGCGAAAGAGACACACAGTTGGTGGGTCCAACAAATACAAGGCTTTCATCTAGGAGACTGCTGTTCATGTCCTGTGTGTTGCTTTTCACTTTACAACCAGCATCATGTGTGTTTGTGTTCTGTGTAAAACCTTTGTAATTTTAAGGCCAATCATGTTTTGTCCTAACCGAACTAAGTGGTTTTGTTGCCTAATCCTAAACAAGTGTTTTTGTTTAATTTACAATGTTAAGCACGTGTGTAGTGCGACGGAAAAAGTGACGCCAAGGGGTCTGACAAAGCATCAGCATGTGACGAGTTGGGATGAGAACGTGTTGCTATTAGGGCTGTCAAAGTTTACACATTAATGCAAATTAATTTTAACGCCACTTTTTACAATATCTTTAACGCATTAACACAACTTGTGATTTTTTGGTTGTTGTTCAAGATATGTGAATGAAAATGGGTTCTATGGGTACCCACGAGTCTCCCCTTTACAGACATGCCCACTTTATGATAATCACATGCGGTTTGGGGCAAGTCATAGTCAAGTCAGCACACTGACACACTGACGGCTGTTGTTGACTATTGAGCTTGAGTTTGCCATGTTATGATTTGAGCATATTTTTTATGCTAAATGCAGTACCTGTGAGGGTTTCTGGACAATATTTGTTATTGTTTTGTGTTGTTGATTGATTTCCAATAATAAATATACACATATGTTTGCATAAAGCAGCATATTTGCTCTCTCCCATGTTGATAAGAGTATTAAATACTTGACAAATCTCCCTTTAAGGTACATTTTAAAAAAAGATAAAAAATGTGCAATTAATTTGTGATTAATCACAATTAACTACGGACAATCATGTGATTAATTGTGTTTAAATATTTTCAGTATATCAATTGACAGCCCTAGTTGCTATCACTCTGTTGCAATTTGAATTTGGTTTCTGTGTAATTATTCTCATATAACACAAGTCGTCCACACAAGTTATCTTGAATGAGAAAGTTTAGTTCGTTCATGTTAAATGCATGTAATCGCTTTATTTTTACCTTTTCACTTGGAAAGTCTACTAAAACTGAGCAACAGCATGTATCAAACTATCCTCTTACTTTTAACAGGGACACTGGTCACCAGCTGTGATTCGTGTCATGATGAAGCCGCCTGCCTGGAGTCTGGAGAAAGAGGCGACTCGTTCACCAGCCAGACGCTCTCTTGTGTCTGTAAAGATGGCTTTGTAGGCAATGGTCTCACCTGTTATGATAAAAAACTCTGCCGTGACTCCTCTTGCTGTAGCCGAGGTTATCACTGGTCACCAGACAGGGGCTGTGTGGACACTGACGAGTGCTCCCTCCCAGACTCACCCTGCGCCCCACCTCAGGTTTGCCGAAACACCCCAGGCTCTTTCGACTGCTTGGAGCCCCCCACCAGGACCAGAGCGGGCCCTGCTTCCCAATCTGTCCAGTTCAACTGTGGAAACACAGTTTGTCCTTTAGGCATGGACTGCATCAGTAATGGTGGGAATCTGCGCTGTGCTGACCCCTGCGAGCACTACAGCGTAGTGAATGACGACTGGCGTTCAACGAATAACACATCGAATCAGATCATACACTGTGACTACAATATTGACTGGCAAGGCTGGTATCGCCTGTTTCTGGGGGCAAGCAGTGCTCATATTCCAGAGAGGTGTGTAGGTGAAAATAAGTGTGGAACTCATGCTACTATGTGGATAACACAACCTCATCCCACACACTTAGATGGAATTGTAAATCGGACTGTGTGTAATGCCTGGTCCGGCAGCTGCTGCCATTTTAGATCACACACCATCCAAGTCAAGCTCTGCTATGGAAACTACTATGTCTACAAACTTGTGAAGCCATCTGCATGCAGTCTTGCATACTGTGCAGGTATTGAAACATCTTTACACTGTAACAACAAATTACATTTTCTATGGTTCATTCATTTAAGTGTTTTCAACAAGTCAAGGCTCTATTATCCACTTGTCTGAAATTGAATGTACAATTCATGAACTTTTTTTTTTATTGCAAACAGAGGTGAACAGAACAGGCCCTGCAGTCTTACCAACCACACCTGATTACCAGACCAGACCAGATTACTTCACCAGCCCTCAGGTGCCAACTAACATCAGTACCACAACATCAGCAGACAACAGCACAGCAGTTGAGGGGCAGGTCCGCCTGGCCAATGGAGGAAACAGCTCCTGCTCTGGCAGAGTGGAGATCTTCCACCGTGGACAGTGGGGGACGGTGTGTGACGACGCCTGGGGCCTGGTTGATGCTCAGGTGGTGTGCAGACAGCTGGGCTGTGGCAGGGTCCTGTCAGCACCACAAGCTGCACGCTTTGGACAGGGCACAGGGCCCATCTGGTTGGATGATGTCATGTGCAGAGGCAGCGAATCAAAGCTCAGCGAGTGCAGCCACAGAGGGTTCGGATCTCACAACTGTGGTCACAATGAGGATGCTGGTGTCGTCTGTGAAGGTAAATATGAAATATGTGATTTACACTACTCTTTATTATCTGCTTTTGTCCTTTTAAACAGAAAGCTGTTGTATGAAGTTTTTCAAAGATATCATCGTCTTCATGAAATCTTTCATTTGTGTCTCATATCAACAATATTGTGTTGCAACATGATGAATTATATGGAATTAATAACGATGTTTTTTGTCTCTCTTTCATATTTGTCTTCAGGGGACAAGTGACCTGGTGATCTGGTAACATGCAGTAATAATACAAACACAATCAATATACTGATATTATTTTTTATGAATGAGACATAAGATTATGAAAACTGGTGTTACATTATATAATAAATCTTACCACGCTTTGTATCATTCCTCAATTCTATTGCCTTTGTAATGTTTGTATTATTAAATACCAATCAAAAAGAAACTATCGGGGTTATAATGAAAGTGAAGTGAAGTTTTAAAAGATTTTTTTACATTAGTTTAAAATGCATTTTTTTTGTAACTTGGCCTATAAGAATCATTTTTCAAAACAAAAGCATGGATCATTCTTTAGATCCAATGACACATTTTCCATATTATAGTGTGCAACCGATATGTGTATATGTGGTATAAAATCAAAGAAAAACAAAACTCTGTACCTTAGTAGAATATGCAAATAAAATGTAAAATTTGCAACCATGACACATGGCTTTGGTGTTTGGTCCATCACTGAAATTTCTCAATTTGATGAATTGCCGTAACATTTGGCACAGCTATCCATGGTGGCCAGAGGATGAAATACAGTATAATAACTCTGGTGAGCCTCTGACTTTTCTTCTGGCGCCACCATGAGGTTGACATTAGTGCATGAGAGTGAAATGTCTCAACAACTTTTGGCATCAGTTCTCACATTAAAGGTACAGTGTGTGGGATTGGGTGGCATCTCTGCAGATTGCAACAAATTGAGTACCTCTCCGCTCACTCCTCCCTTTCGGAGGCTGTGGTAACGTGAGCCACCGAGTGCAAAACCATGGTAACGCCATTCGCCTCGCTCAGCGGCCATCCTTACCATAATAACACTACTTTAGGAGTAACAGAAATCAGACGGTGGCTGGCGGTACCACGGTTTTGCGCTCTGTGGCTCACGTTACCGCAGTTTCACAAGCGTGTTGGAGAACTACGGTGGCCTTCAGATAACGTAAAACCGCGAAAGGCTCTCTGTCAGCCAGTGTTTGGTTTGTCCGTTCTGGGCTTCTGCAGAAACATGGCGGAGCAACATGGCGGACTCAGTGAAGAGGACCTGCTCCCTAAGGGCTCATTCTAACCTAAACAAAACCCACAACTATTCTTAGTTACAGGTGATCATACACTGATGAAAACATAGTTATGAATATCATATTCCATTTCTGCTAATAGAGCCCCGAAATGTTGCACACTGCAGCTTCAACCAAGCAAAATCTTGAGTGTTCTTGTTGGGCTGAGTCCTTTATCCTTACCTAATGGATCCCCATTAGCTGATACCAATTGCACCAGCTAGTCTTCCTGGGGTCCGAAATGAAGTACATTAAATTTACCACATACATACTATATACAACATCATATTTGTGTTACACTAATAACATTCAAATTTTCCAAACATATATAAATTTCACATTCATACACGTCTTCCACAACCATTAAGCCTCAAGGCCCATCATCAGGGAAAAGGAACAAAAGAAAAACCATACATGACCAACACTGGACTATCAATCAGCAGCAGTAATGTATTCTTATGTGGTATTTGAATGAGGATTTGTTGAGGATTGACGGATGTAAAGAGGGCAGTTATTCCAATGACTGATGGCACGATGAATAACCGTTTTTTTAAGGCATTCGATTTTGGGTGGGGTAACTCTGCATTTGGTAATTTGACTGTATAAAATCTTGGGTTTAGTAGAATTAACGCTGTTACTAAAGAATGTCCCTCCACCCTGATCATGTTTTATTTAAACTGCTGTAAAGTAAATTAAGTGATTAACCACTGTGTTTTGGTTGTTCACCCTCTCCAGCTGAAGGTCACAGTACACACACTACCAGTCTGCATGCAGTGTCCATCAGATGCCTTATGCAAGACGGGAAGGTCCGACTTCCCTTGAATATAGCTCTTGATTTTTATTTAATTTTGTAACATTGATGTATGGATGGATCTCGACTTGTTTGTACAGAAGATAACTGCGATGGATCATCTTTCCTCTCTAGGAAACTCATAATAATGGCCAGTGTATGCAGGGGGCAGGTCACGTTTTGATTGACAGACCTAGCATCCAATAGAATGGCTCGCTGGCGTTAGAGGGGGCGGAGCACCAGGTCTCCCACTCGGGTTCAAATCTACCAACCCTACCTTTTAACTAGAGGAATTTCCTCATCAATAAGTTTTCAATATTTACCACACACACAATAGATATTGTTTTTGGCACAATAAGTCAAATATACAGTAAAAGTTTGCATTGAGAACATAAATGGAGTTTAGTGCCCAACGATAACATAATCAGTTATATCTATATAGTAAAGAAAATGGGGCGTTTCCTCATGAATGCTGATGGCTGCAGTTTTCTTGTTTGTTTACAGAGATTTTTCTTTCAGTTCAACCAGATTTCAACAGAACAGTCTTACCAACCACACCTAATCCAACACCTGAGTACTTCACCAGCCCTCAGGTGCCAACTAACATCAGTACCACAACATCAGCAGACAACAGCACAGCAGTGCCTGATCATGTTTTATTTAAACTGCTGTAAGGTAAATTAAGTGATTAACCACTGTGTTTTGGTTGTTCACCCTCTCCAGCTGAAGGTCACAGTACACACAGTGCTCTACTCTCTAGGAAACTCATAATAATGGCCAGTGTATGCAGGGGGCAGTTCACGTTTTGATTGACAGACCTAGCGTCCAATAGAATGGCTCGCTGGCGTTAGAGGGGGCGGGGCTCCGAGTCTCCCACTCGGGTTCATGGTTTAGAGCAGTGTGGGCTAGTTTCCGCTCGCTGGTGTTCCGTCTAGATAACGAAGCAGACCTCAACTACTTCTCTCAGCCGACAGCCGTCGTCATGTCCAACAACAATGCCAGCAACAACTTAATAATCGCTCAGAGGGCCGTGAAGCAGCTCCGGTTAGAGGCCAGTATCCGGAGGATCAAGGTAGGAGCCCCTCAAACACACTACAGACACACAAACACGGAAGACTGGCTGACACAGACTGGACTCTTACATCACAGGTTCAACGAAGTGGCCTTTAAAGTTACACACACGACACAGTAGCTGGTTTCACAGCTACAAGCGACTGGTTTCTGCTTCCGTGTGTGTTGTGGAGAAGCGTCACCACTTTGAAGTGGAGAGAAGTGACACGTTTATCAAAGTTAAAAACCTCTTTTGGTGTTAGTTATCTAAAGGAAACAGCAGTTCTCTAAATGTTAGTATAGTCACACCCAGCCGTGTTATTGCGCCGTTGCTTGCAAATGATATGCAAAGAAGTGCCAGTTAGTCTGTGTATGTATGTAAATGAGAGACTGGGTTGAGTAAGTTTGACAGCAGCAGCAGGCCAGCTGGAGCATTAAAGCTGCAGGTTACATGTGATCTAGACTGTTTATGCATGTGATTCAGTGCATGTCACAGTCTATAAGAGACAACCACATTACATAATTGCAATATATTGTTATTAATTGTTTTTTATTCTATTTTTTATTTATGTTTTATTTGCACATATATACAACTGCACAAAATCCAACCTAAAGAGACAACCACAACAACACATAATAGATGTAACTCACACTCTGCCTTTTATTTACTCCTCTACTTCATGTTTTTTTTTGTTGTCGTTGTTTTTTTACATTTATCCTTTGATATTGCAATATATTGTTATTAATTGTTTTTTATTTATTTATTTATTTTTTATTTATTTTCACATATATAAATAAATAAATAAATCCATTCAATGAAAAAAACAACAAGAAATGTGTCAGGAGAGGTCAAGAAGCCTTACAGGCTTATACAAAGGACCTCCCCTCAACCCCAGGAGAAAAAAAAACAATAACAAAAAAGGAAGAAAGATCTATACTAACATAATTGTAAAAATACAACAAAAGTTAAACCACAACAAGAAGTACACAAAATGTGCAGAAAAACCTAACCAAACAGTGGAAAACAATCCAGTAAAAACAATGAAATACATACAAAAAACAGTACAGAAGAAAAGAAAATATATCTAAGCATATCAAAAGATAATTAGACATCGTGAATTAAATGTGATGATAATTTCCTTTTAAAATGTTCTAAGGATAACGAGCTCTTGATAACATGTGTTTTGGTGTTCCATATTTGTACACCAGGATATATTTGTTTGTTTTATTGACACAATAAAACATGAACTACTTCTTCATTGTTTTCTTCCATTTACATGCATGTTCTTTTTTAAATATCTATAAATTGTAATTTGCTTAATGAATTGTATATATGTATATGTATATATGTTTTTGTTTTGTTCTTTTTTTAATTTTTATTTATTATTGAATTGATGCTTTGGCAATATTGTTCACCTGACAGTCATGCCAATAAAGCAAATTGAATTGACTGTTTATGTTTCCCCCTCACACACACGCCATCATCATATGTCTGGCTCTGCAGGTGTCCCAGGCTGCTGCTGAGCTGAGGAACTTCTGTCTGCAAAATGCCTCCAAGGACCCCCTCCTGGTCGGGGTCCCCTCCAGTGATAATCCCTTCAGACCCCCCAAGTCCTGCTCCCTGTTCTGAGGTAGGCCTGCTTTTCCCTTCAATGAGGCTTCAGCTGGGGAGTTAAGCTGCGCAATTAATTACACTAGGGAAGAAATTAATTACGCCGTAACATTCAGTTTACACTGAAATCAATCTACTAGATTCAGGCAGGTTACTAAAGAGCCCCAAGAGCCCCAAGAAGTTGTAGAAAAGGTCTAATATTTTGCACGACATGACTTTATTGAACTCGAGATTGATTTTGAATTCTTCTCTCACCTGCATACAAGTTTGGGGCTGCAACTAACGCTAATGCAGCCACAGCCTCGCCTCTCTCCGCTGCATTTCTTCGGCTGTATACTCTGGCTTGGATAAATACAACTGAATATCCGTGTCAGCCAAAACACTGTAAAAGGAATCCTCGTCCATAACATCCTCTGCACTCATATTTTGGGATGCCATTTTCACTGTTGGAATCAGTTGGCTACCTCCAGGTCTGAAATGGCAGAAGTGCCCTGAACTTGCATTTATTCTAATCTTTTTTAATCATTCTTTCGGCCAGCAGGGGGCAACTCAACTGATTGCAAAAATAAGTCTGTTTGTATAGAAGTCTATGAGAAAATGACCCTACTTCCATGATTTATTACCTCAGTAAAAATTGTAAACATGCGTTTATGGTCTCAATTGTTAGTCAAGTCTTCTTCAATACAGCATGTTGTCTGTGTTTTCATCTTAGAACTTTAACCCTTTTACAGTGTGTTTTCAGTTCATGAAAGTTAATTATAACCTTTTTGGTCTCCTGAAAATGTCTTATTTAGCATTCGGTGTGCTTTGCTCCATCCTCTTGTGTCACTTTTGGTTGCAAAGCCAAGCCAAGATGGTGAAGGCCAAAATACTGAACTCGAGGCTTCAAAACGTCAGTCCACAAACCAATGGGTGATGTCACGGAGACTACGTACAGTCTATGGCGTCATCGGAGTCTTCCACAAGCTGCTAGCTTGATAGCTGTAATGACTAACAATAGCCATGTTCGTTATTTACGTTCATAATGATAATTTTGGGGGAGTGGCTTTGGAGGGAGGCCTGAAGCGACGGACTGTCAGTGTTGCTGAGTTGGCGACTTGCTCACTAGATCTAGAGCATGCCCCCTGGCTACCCAGAGAAATCCAACCTGAAATAGTCGGTAGTTCTTTCTTGTATCCAACAATGTCACAGTCACGTCAAGTGACGACACTGGATGCAGGAAGAACAACCGATTTTGCAGCTGCGAACTCGGCTTTCTCCGTCAATGTAGCATGCACTGAGGAATGTATTGCAGGGCCTGAAATTAACACCTGCCATGCTCAAAAGCGGGTAGATTTTCCATTTGGCGAGTAAATCTCGGAAGGCTATCAGCCATGCTGGCGGGTATATGTTTGTACCAAAATAGTCATGTATTAAAAAACTATGCTGACTGTCTCTACCATTTTGATGTAATTTAATGGCGTGCTGCTTCTGTCCTCTGCTGTCTGTGTCAGAGTTTTACACCCACACACTACCAGATGTGTTTTTACGCGTGTCTAAACAGTGCTGCGAAACTGACGTCTCGAATGCTCCTAGTTTTGTGGTACTGTTTACCGTACGGGACATGAGGTGCTCCGCTAACCTATCACTTGTCGCCAATCAAATTTACTTTTGTGTTTGATCCAAAACTACATTTAATCGCAAATACTTCAGTAGAATTTTGAGAACAAGACTTCTTGATTTCTATTTAGGCTTGAATTGATTAACCGTAGATCAATATATTAAAATAATTTAGCTTCAAATTTTGCTCTGGCTTCTTCTTTAATTTTGTATTCAACCGAATGCCTTATTATCTCAATGAAATTTACTGAAATAAACGTAAACGTGACACAAAAAGGCAATTTATTATTTGGCTTGGTAAAAAATATTCTTGACTGGTGGATTTTTTTCATCTACCAGTCCCCTTGCCGGTGAGTCAAAAAGTAAATTTCGGACACTGTATTGCTTCAATCGATAAACTACATTTACCATCAACACTGACTGGACATCCACGTAAAAGGTGGTGAATCTTCCGTTTAAATGTTTCCCAATTATATGTGTTTGTCTACAGCAGAAAGAAAGGTGGAGGATTTCTGAATTTACCCGTCGAAGGCTTTCTTCACTTCTACTTGATGTCGCTGTAGATCTACCAGCAGCTCCTCTCGGGATGATGCAACATGGGACTGAAGGGTTCGGGGGAGGGAACTGCTCCACTTGTTTGCCAAATTTAATGGTATCATTACTCCCATCTGTTACATTCAAGCAGGGCCAAACGCTACATGTTCAGAGAATTGTTATTGACACTAACTTGACTAATGATTAAGCTGTTCTTGGTTTACCTAGTACTTGACATGTCCGGTCTCAGTTTCCTGACCTAATGGTGTTCAAACCCATGTGATTGGCTACTGAAAGAGCAACTTCCTCTTATATTTTATGTGGCAGGTCAAACATTAATTTAAACCAGGTGCTGTTCAAGAATGAGAACATGTTGTGTTATGCATACACTGTATTGTATTGTGTCTCTTTAGAAAACACTAACTGTGTATGTGGCCAAAAGACATACTGGTAGCCTTTGAGCTAAATTGATTGGTGTCTTAAAACGATTCATATATTTGTGGCAATGGTATTCTAAGGTACGGAAACATGGTACAGACTTTAACCCTACCAGTGCAGGGCATGTGATTGTCATCCACTTCATTCAGTCTTTGTTCTGTATATATTTAACAGCCTGTTAAGGTTGCCTTTGTTAGCTTTTAGCTCTTTAATTTAAAAAAAAAAACAAAAAAAAAAAAAAAACACGTCAATGCCTTACTGTTTGGATAGTGAAACTCTGTAGCACATGCAATGTAAATCACTTTAGATACACAAATGGCCAAACAGCAAATGTTAAATATCTCATTTCAAAATTTCCAAATATTGTTTGTATTGAATGACTCATGCTGCAGTGACTTGTTGCATAAATAGTTTTCCACACTGGAATCATATTCCTATAAACCAAAACTTTTACTGTTAGCCTGTATCTTTCTAAACTTTGCTACTGTGGGCAACCTTTTAAAGATTAAAACTACTTTTTCGAACACTGACTAATTGCTGTTTGTGAATTTTTGAATATCAATCCTTTTAAAAGAACATTATTCTTTTTAGGTATCTCTTTTGAATTGTACTCTTTGATTTCATTGTGATTCAGTCACCAGATCCTGGTCGTAGTAAAGTGAATGGGGTGGTTGTTTTGCAGGCCGGTGAACTGCTGGACTACATTTACTACTTGGTCAAATAATGACTATGGTGGACATCTGGCCACAGAGTCATAAATGTACAGGACAATACCTGCAATTTTCAAATCGCAAGCAGGCGCAATATTTGTTAAAGGTGAAATGTGTGTCAAAATACCATTTTAGATTAAATATTCTCGTGCCGCAGCAATATCCTGGCCTATACATCATATTCTACAGACTTAAGAAAACATCTTTGTTTGGTACAGATCGGGCAAAAAAATCACACCATAGTCATGTTAATGAAAATGAGAATAATTATGTAAAAATGATCATTCCCTCTAATATCGCAAATCATATCGCGATTGCAGTATCAGTCAAAATAATGGCAATTAGATATGTTTTCTAAATCGTGCAGCCCTATTATACATACTGTGTTTGCTCCAATTATGCTCTTAATACCATCAAATTCACTTGAAGTATGATGTGAATTTTGGGACATAAAGCTGCAGTGCGTAGAATTGGAGAAATTATAATACTAAAAAAAAGTTATTTTTATAAAACAGTCACTATATCCTGACAGTATATAAAATATTAATTCATATTTGATCAGTGCTGCCTAGTTTGACCGTTTGATTGGCCAAAGTCTCCCGTCACAGGCTAGACTCTGAAAACAGAGCCATGAGGAGGTGCAGAAGTCTAGTTTTCTCTCTGAACACTTGAATTACAATATGCTGAAAGATTATTATGGAATTTTTGACAAATGATGCCAAAAATATTCTGCCTACTGCAGCTTTAAATCAGTTTTAACCCCATAGAAGGTCTGAAAAATGCTGAGCTAGACCAGCTGAGCATGCTAGATGGTGTGTCTCAAGGTTTATCAGGTTTGCTCCTACCATCATGGACATTTCTTTGAATGTGGCTGACTACACTTTCAGCTCCTAGAAAATGGTTAATACTTTCAAACTATGTTAAAGTTAAAGTTTGGTAGGAAGGAGTTGGACCAGATCATTTTAAATCCTGAAGCTTCCATCCAGCCCTTTGTTGGAGGTAATTAGCAGAAGTGCCATCACCTGGAAATAAAAGAGGCAGCATCTGTTTGAGGAAGTTCTACTTTTCTGCTTAGGTAAGGCACTAGAAACATGAAGTGAACCATATGTGTGTCATTTAAGTATGAGTACATATTGTCCTGAAGTGCACATGGTGGTGCACACCATGTGAGTAAAATGTCCCCTCTTTGCTAATCTGTGAATACGGCACCCAGATGGCTTCCAGGTTTGGCCAGAAGAGAGTTGGAAGACGCTCGGAGTACTCGGGTAATACTGTCACCTTTTACCTGAACTATAGAAACATGAGCGGAAAGCTTCAGACCATGCATGCTGGAAAAACAATCAAATCCACATCACCACTTGCCACCATGTTTTGCCCTCTGCTTGTGTTGTCTACCACAGACTCCTATCTGCTTGGGAATTCCAGCCCCAGCCCTCTGAATGAGCTCTCTCACAGCGCCTCCTGGTGGGCTGACAGGGAGGAGCACAGAGAGCAAGGAGACTCCCTCAGGGTGGGTAAAAATGAAGTGAATGAAATAGATTAATGCTTCTAATTCTGGGGAGAGGGAACTAAACCTCTATCTTGTAGGAGCAACTGAAGGAGATGGATCAGCATGTGGCCAGGCTTCAGGACATGCTGACATGTGAACGGGCCAAAGTAAGTTGTATGTGTGACAGACATTGTGGAATATGTTACTATCTGAATACCTTTTACACTATTCTCTCTAAGGCTCTGTTCAGACCTGGTATTAACATGCGTCCTGGGTGATCAGGTCATAAGTGGAGAGCTCTAAGTACAGGTGTGAACGCACTCGGCGCATTGAGATTTGATCACTCGGACCACATTCAGAGGTGGTCTGGGCCACATATGGCCACATTCTTTCAGCAGTGTGTACGCGAATGTGTCCTGGGCCACATTAAGGACCTTCTACTCAACTGACATCTCTGCGCTCCTCATGTGAATAGACAGGCAGACGCGAGCGCTTGTCTGCCTCGCAGCATTGAAACGGCTTCTGTGCTCTACTGTATCCTGTCGGTACAACTGTATTCTATTCAAATATATCTTATTTATAGGATACATAATCTACAGACTATCAGACTAGGCACGGGAAGTGCATTGTTTGCATACTGTGGGAGATGTGTCTGTGTTTTTGTTCCGGAGCTTTGCACGGAGCTGATGCCCACCCACTCACTCACTCTCATCCCCGGCTCTCTGAGGCTCCGCACCCCGCTGTTCCCTGGCAAAGGCAGCAGTGTCGGTGGCCCGGAGGTCCCTGGGGACCACCGGTACAATTACCTTTTATTTTTATGTTGATAAATGTACCTGAATTCACGAATATGTAGGATATTACTACTGACATTCCTGTAATATTACGTCACAACGTCTGCTGTATTAGCCATGTGTTTACTACGTGTTTATTTGCATATAGAGCGGGGAAGTGAGATGGGATCACAAGTGGTCACTGGAGATGCATGTGGAGACGCATTCTTCTAATGCCAGGTGTGAACAGACTTACTTAAAGCTGTCCAATTGCGATCGGATCACTCAGGACGTATGTCAATGCCAGGTCCGAACAGGGCCTAAATCATCTCTGCCCTCTCACCAGTGCACTCGCCTGCAGCTGCGGTGTAACCAGCAGGAGGCTGAGCTTAAGCGTCGAGAGCAGCACACCAGCAGACTGAAGGAGCGAGTGTCTCAGCTGACTGAGCGGCACAGAGAGAAAGGACCCAGTGAGGCTCACTCTGTCCTGTTCCACTTAAAGGGACTGTTTGTAACTTCTTACATGTATAAATCAATCCAGGTCGGTGTCACATGCGCGCTCGCGTGTGGCTACGCTGTTCAGACAAGACTCTGACACAAACTACATGGAAGCAGCAAAAGTTGGTAGTTCTGAGAATATCTAGTGAATGTACAGTGGACGTTTGTGCAGAAATAAATGCTGCAGCTCCTCCAGACCAAGAGAGGTTTCCCGTGTCTTGTGAAGTGACGGGGCTCCTGAGTAACGTTATTGTCTCCGACCAAAACTCCGGTGTCTTCCCTGTTCCCTCCAACCGCGGTCGGGAGGCTGAGGCAGGAAAAGCCAACACTAGGATCAGCATTGATTCATGGAGAGACCTTGGTCTGGTCAGCTAACATTACTGCCAAGCAGGTGAAATATATAGAGCGATATTTTGGTTTTAGCTGACGTGTGTAGCGTCACTGTTTTGAGTGATGCTCGATCATATCTATGTAGAGCGAGCGCGAGCGCAATGCTGACTTTCGTTGACTTAACGGCCACAAGTGTCGCTGTTAACAAGCATTTCTGATTCTTACAAACAGTCCCTTTTTAAATTTACAGAATATTTCACCCACAGCTTTTTGCTTGTATATCAAATATTTACTGATGGCATGCAACATTTACCACCTTGCATTGTTCTGTCCAGCCATAGAGGTGTTGAATTTTCCGCCTGGAGGTCGTGGCAAAAGAGAACAGACAATCAAATTATTCAGGCCTCCTGCAAAGTAAGTTATTATTATCACCTTCAGATTATTGCCTTGAAACGCGTTCTCCACCTCCTCCCAAATGCTCACTTACTCTCTTCACCCTGTAGAAGAGAAGAGGCGGCGCTGCATCTGATGCTGGAGCGCAGAGAAGCAGAGCTCAGGGAGGCGATGAAACTGCGCCACAGCCTCACCACTTTACTTCATGCGCTCAGAGTCGACATGGAGCATGTGAGCAAAAGAAGAAAGCCTTTTTAACTAAGGCCGGTGCTGGTCAATAACAAGCATTGATCACTGGGCAACACTACTATTAAAAAAGGATGAATTTAAAAGTTATTTTAACAAAGCCATCTCACCACAATGTCTATTTAGTAACTGTCCTGGAATTGTCAATTATTAAAAGTTATTCCTCAGCAGATTCTGCTGCAGCGTTGGGTTAAGGAGTTAAAGGGATAGTTGGGTGTTTTGAAGTGGAGTTGTATGAGGTACTTAGCCATTGTCAGTGTATTACCTACAATAGATGATGGTCGGCACGCCCCCAGTATGGAGAAGCAGACAGGTGTTATACCGCACCGAAGCAAAGCAATACAGTACTGTAGACGGGGCCGGCAGCGAAACGTATTTTAGCCAACCTAAAAATGTCAATATCAGTTTAAGTATACGCTATATTTAGAATATTTTCCAAACTGAAAGTGAAACTTATCTAAGTTTCAGTTCCCCTTCAGAAAAGGCTATCTGACAGCAAGAAATATAATATATCTAAATATAGCGTACACTTAAATTTCTTTTAGTTTTTTTTTAGGCCCCTTGTTTTAGGAGGCTAAAATACGTTTCGCTGCCGGCCCCGTCCACAGCAGTACGTTGCTTTGCTTCCGTGCGGTTACTCCTGTCTGCTAGTCCAAACTGGAGGCGTGTCGACCGTCATCTACTGTAGGTAATACACTGACTATGGAGAAGTATCTCATACAACCCAACTTTAACACACCTAACTATTGCTTTAACCGTCTGAGACCCACACTAGACACATTTTTGTCTTTTTTAGGGAGGTACAGGTGGTCTTTAGGGGAAGATTGCAGGTCAACAGTAGATGTCACATAGAAGTGGTGTACATCATCTGAAAGCTGGGAACCTGAAGATTAATTTGAGATGCAGTTCAGCACTGTGTGTCAAGTTGTTCTAGTCATAAATCAGAAATAAACATGAATTCATTAATTAATAAATATTGTATATGATGGCCATCCCCATACAGTATTATGTCTCATAAGTTGTTGCAGCAATTTTTGGTTTGATACCATTGGTTACACAGATTTGGTACTAAATTTAACCTTTTTTTTTAACCACTCGAGAATTGATAATAATCCCTCCAAAATACCACATTAAAACATCAAGACCTTGAGGAACACCATAGAAAAAGCCATGCTGTGATTTGGTATCAAAAACTTTGGACATCTAGAGATTTCTGCAAGAACTGCATTTTTTGGCGACTGGATGGCGAGCACTTCTGTTCTGGAAACTGCTCAGAAACCCCCTTAGTTGATTGTAAAGTTTCATGAGGCTGTGATTATCCTAGAGGTCACAACAGGTCATTTTATACAGTGAGGTAAAATTTCAAAAGTGGTCTCACTGCAATGAAATGGCTACTGTGGGGACTAACATCATCACACATCAATACAATTGGGCTCATTGGATTCACAAGAGTCTCAGCTTTACAGTGACACCCCTTTTTTTGTAATTCCAAGACTGTTTATGGACTCCAGCATGCAGAAATATTAAAATACACCATTTTCTAGTTTCATGTGATATCTGTACCTTCACTCTAGCTCACCTGCTACACGCTCTGACAGACAGTACAGTCAGTCGGGATCACGGGCCTCAGGGAGTGAAAGCAGAGTTTGCCTAACCTTGTGCTGATATTTTCTGTACTGTGAACTTGAGGTTATAATTCTGAGTCCAAGATAAGTTTTCAACATCAAATCAGTCTAACCTTTTTTTTAAAGACCCTGACGGACGTGGTGGATGTTCAGGACGAGGCCCAAAGTGAAGACAAAAGGCTGGATCAAGCTGAGAGAGCGCTTGGTGACCATGTAACAGGAGGTGTGGTTCAGAGTTGGAGGCAGGTGCAGAGGAGACTGGGTGACGTCCCATCTGAAGGTAAACACCCACTAAACCAATGATATAGAAACACAAGTCCCAAGGAGTACAATATGTGGTCTTTCTTGACTGTGTAGGCCTCGCTGGCGTTGATACCGACCATGACAAGCTCCTGGCTCGACTAGAAACTGAACTGAAGGAGAATCAACAGCTTGTCAGATTACAACAGCAGCTGCTGCAGGTATGATTGTCCATCACACATACTTTCTCCTATGAACTTTTGCTCGCGTCCGACTTAGAAATATCACTTTCTGTTTGCAGGACAGCCTTGCTTCACCGGTCACCTCTGAACTGGCTGATTCCTACTTTTTGGAAGAGTGGGAACGTCTCCAGGTGCGATCGGCGGAGCTCGATCATCAGAGGCGGACTTTTGAAAGGGAGAGGCAGTCCTTCACCGATGCTGCCATCCGACTGAGCCATGAGGTGGGAAGAAAATGAAGCAGATACTTGTTGTTTTGCAAATTTGCCTCAAAGGGCTTTTCAATCTGTACAGTGGGTAGGACACCCTCTGTCCTTAGACCCATGATTTGGATAAGGGAATACTCCCACAAGAAATAGGGGGAAATGGAAGAAACGTCCATAGAGCAAACCGAGGAGGGATCCCTCTCATTGTGCATTTACAGTCGTTTCCTCATACACAGCATGCTGATTTAAAAGGATGCTTGTTACTTTGTAAATGGTATCTTTTGTGTGTACAGCGTCGTGATTTTGAGCAACAGAAGGCCTCTCTCCTGAAGCAGCAGTATCTGTCTGACTCACCTCTGTCTGGTAAAGGAGCACCAAGCATCAACAGGAGAGACAGCACTGCTTTCAGTGAGTCTGCAGTTAAATTAAACGGTGGAGTGGTGTAGAGGGAGACTGAGGTTTTAAAGAGGACCTATTATGCTCATTTTCACATGCATACTTGTATTTTGAGTTTCTATTAGAACATGTTTACATGCTTTAATGTTCAAAAAACACAATTTTTCTCATACCGGCTGTGCTGTAGCACCTCTTTTCATCCTGCCCCCCCCGGCTCTCAAATAGCCCAGCCTGCTCTGATTGGTCAGCTGGCCCACTGTTGTGATTGGTCAACTGAACCAAACTCTTTCGACTCAGCTCCACTCTAACTAGCTTTGTTTGAGGGCGTGCCAAACTTGCCACTTGGCAAATATGTTACTTTATGACATCACCACATTGCAAAAGAAAAGGCGGGACTTCAAGCGAGGTGTTTCAGGCCGTTTCTGTGGGGAGAGTACTTTGGGCTTTGTAACTTTGCAGACATTTACATGCACAAAAAAACTATATAACACACTAAAGAAAAAGGAAAAAGCACAAAAGCATAATAGGTCCTCTTTAATATGGTGAAATAATTTTTACTACAAAAGCCCTCAACACATTATGTGCAGTGGTGTAGCGGAAGATATACACAAGTATACAGGCTAGCAGCCAAAAAGCCATTGGAATATATAGGAGCATATACCCACTTCCTCATCAGTAACCTATCTACCTAGTCGTACATCCACCTTATCAACAACCACTACACCACTGACTATGTGCATGTGACTCCAGATTTCTCAAGTTTGGGGCTCACCGGCATATCTGACTGTCTTCCCTTCACACCGTCTTCCACCAAGCCGGGGACAGCCGCTCGTCCTGGATCACATGAGGGAAGAGGCAGAGCTCAAACCCCTAGCACCCCTGAGCTCTACTCTGCCCTCAATCTGTCATACAACTGCAGGTTAGTCAAGTCCCGCTTTTCATAGCAGTGGCAGCGTACCCATGTTGCACCTGTGTTCATTACAAGTCCAAAGCATTCACTGCAATGTCAGTGCTTTGGATGAGTGAAGTCTGGCCCTGTGTGGTGCTGACGCAGGATAAACAAATACAACTAATATATTTTCATTGGTTTTCTCCCTTTTTTATGAAGTTCTCTTCACACAGCTAATAGAGAAAGGTGAGAAGCATTACAGATTGGTTTAAAGTAGGGCTGTCAGAGTTAACGTGTTAATGCTAATTCGTTTTAACATCACTAATTTCCTTAAAGCATTAACGCAACTTGCGATTTTTAGGTTGTAGTAGGCTCAGTTTAAAAGCTAGAGTGAAGATACTGGCATCATATAAAACTAGAAAACCTAGTGAATCCACTGGTGGATAAAATAACACTCCAAAAAACTGGCATGGCCATTTTCAAAGGGGTCCCTTGACCTATGACCTCCAGATATGTGAATGAAAATGGGTTCTATGGGTACCCGAGAGTCTCCCCTTTACAGACATGCCCACTTTATGATAATCACATGCAGTTTTGGGGCAAGTCATAGTCAAGTCAACACACTGACACACCTGTGAGGGTTTCTGGAAAATATTGTCATTTTTTTGTGTTAATTGATTTCCAATAATAAATATATACATACATTTGCATAAAGCAGCATATTTGTCCACTCCCATGTTGATAAGAGTATAAAATACTGACTTTAAGGCACATTTATGCATTTAATTTGTGATTAATCGTTATTAACTATGGACAATCATGCGATTAATCACGATTAAATATTTTAATCGACAGCCCTAGTTCAAAGATATGTACAAATTGATTTTTGTGCAAATATTATCTCCACTTTGACCCAAATGAAACTGTAAACATGTTAATCCACTGCTATTACTCATTCCTCTGTTCTCCCTCAGAACCAGAGAAGTTGATGACCATTCAGAGACATGGGACGGCCGAGCAGACAGGATGGTGCACACACGACAGGCTCCACACTTAGACTGGTCATTTAAATCCAATTTTGATGATAGATGGTGATTAAAAACATTTTGTACCTTATTTACATTTTTTTTAAAAAATAAAGATTGATTATATTTTTATCCAACTGTTATTTTCTTCTATGGTACTGTTTGAAAACAATTAATTAATTTTTATAATCTAGCATGCCAATAAATTACGCTTTCTCATGGTGGCTATTTATGACTGCTGTCTAGCATTTTAGACTACTGTTGGGCATTTTGTCCACTTTTTAAAGCTGCTATTGATAAAATTGATAACATTCAGCCACTAGATGTCACATTCTCCATCCCTCGTTCCATTGCATTCACTTCACAACAACTCGTTGCCGGGCACTTGCCGTCAATCTCAGCCATTTATCTGTTTTTTCTACACTAACTGACGACCCAGAGATACCACGTGATACCAACATCGTTTAACTATTGGCTCTCAAGCCTTGTTAGAAGTAGGAATTTAATGTCAGATATCTTCCTCAGAGATAAACAAAACATTAATTTTGGACCGTAAAAATGTTTAAAAAGATTATTCCACAATCCTATATTATTTTTCTTTTAGGAAAAGACATTATTATTTTTTTTTAAATATTGGTCTACATAAAAATGCTATCAAGATGCTTAAAAATAGTTCAGAATCCAAGATTTTTTTAAAGACTACAGCAGGATAAAAAATGCAATTGTCACTTCATACTTTATTTGCTTGACACATTGTCTATTACTTATTGTGTTCAAATCAGGAAAGTGTTTTCTTTTAAATATTTTTTTTATTTGCCTCTATTGGACAGTTGATAGTGTAGAGGTAGACGTGGAATGAGAGGAATGACATGTAACAAAGGTCACCAGTCGGATTCGAACCGAGGATGTTAAGGCTATGTCGTAAAGTTATTTAATGTCTTCTCGGGCGTGGTTAAATCTGAAAGAAGAGAAGTGTGTTTCCTGTAATAATACAACATCAATAGATTCTGATGTGAAATATGGAGTTACCTCAGGGTTTTGTCTTTTTCCCTTAAAGGGACTGTTTGTAACTTCGCGTCGAGAGCAGCACACCAGCAGACTGAAGGAGCGAGTGTCTCAGCTGACTGAGCGGCACAGAGAGAAAGGACCCAGTGAGGCTCACTCTGTCCTGTTCCACTTAAAGTGACTGTTTGTAACTTCTTAAACGTATAAATCAATCCAGGTCGGTGTCCCATGCGTGCTTGTGTGTTGCTACGCTGTTCAGACAAGACTCCAACACAAACTACATTGAAGCACCAAAACCACAATGTTGTATCTAGCCCGTCTTGCAAAACAGTGTTGGCCGCGGTCGGAGGACACGGGGGAGACCGTAGCTTTGTTCTCCAGGGCCGGAGTCTCTGCTGTACTCTGCTCCTCTGCTCCCTGCCTGCCTGCTTGCCTTCACTCAGCTCGCTCCACCTCACATGCATGCGCGCACACTACACACTGCAGAAGACTTCGTAGCTCTGAGAATATCTAGTGAATGTACAGTGGATGTTTGTGCAGAAATAACTGCTGCAGCTCCTCCAGACCAACAGAGGTTTCCCGTGTCTTGTGAAGTGACAGGGCTCCACAGTGAGAAACGTTATCGTCTCCGACCGGGAGCCGGTGTCTCCCTCCGGCCGCGGTCGGGAGGCTGAAGCAGGAAAAGCCAACACTAGGATCAGCAGTGATTCATGGAGAGACCTTCGTCTGGTCAGCTAACATTACTGCCAGGCAGGTGAACTATAGAGTGATATTGTGGTTTAGCTGACGTGTGTCGCCTCACTGTGTTGAGCGATGCTCGTTCAGGTATATTTAGAGCGAGCAAGCGCGAGCCCGACGCTGACTTTCGTTGACTTAACGGCCACAGGTGTCGCTGTTAACAAGCATTTCTGATTCTTACAAACAATCCCTTTAACTTTCATTTTCATTGAAATGAAGTCAAATTACAGTTGCTGTTGCATGAATTAAAATACATTTTACACTGAAATAGACAAGATTCCAAACTATTAGCAATGTTGGTATTTAATGTCTTCCTAGTAAAATCTGAACACCTTCCTTTCCTTTCCTTCTCCCCAAATTGATTATTTATGAGAGACTTAAATATTAGAAACAAACCCCCCCCCAAAAAAACATGTGGCGTCTGCTTGGTGTGCAGACAGGTCATGTCAGTGTGCATGAGGTGGCTCACTGATGGGATCACTCCTTGATGACCTGCACGCGTGGTGCATGAGCTCCTGTGATTGGCTGCTCTGCTCTCCCTAGAGGAGGAGTGCGCCTCACCGCGTCTGATCACCACTTGTACTCAATTACCAATTACCAACTTCAAAAACTTTGTGACGCGCGCTCGGCGCCGTGTGTCTGCTGCCTTTTTTTTTACATCGTTATTACAACGTCAACAACTCAAACCATCTCACTGGAAGGCAGAAAACATTTGGCCAAGAAAGGAGCTAGAATGAACGGCATGGTTTGGGGACTCCATCATCATCACCTGCCGCGCTTCATGGAGTCTGACAGCAAAAGTTTCCAACCCTGGAGAGACTACATAGGACTATCGGACACAATCAAAGAGATACTTGGCCGACACACCGCGGCCAAACCTCCGCACTCAGAGCCTGGTGGTGACCTGTGCGAGGCGCTCAACTCCGTGCGCATTAACGCAGCAAACGTGTGCCAAAGCGGCGACCATCTCTCTGGTGAGTCTACCGGGCTGCCGGGCTCTCCTTTATCTCCTCACCGCCCACGTGGTGATGTGTTGTGGTACGCTGCAAACCCCTTCCGTGCTGCTGATGATGCACCAGACGCGCTGGACTTGAAGAAGCGAGTGGTGCCAAAACCAAAAGAGCGCAACAATAAAAGCGCTCGTTTCAAAGCACCATTGGACCCGCCATTGTTGTTGTCCGCGTCGCCTCCTGAGCGCACCTTCTGCAGCTTCTGCAAGCACAACGGGGAGTCCGAGTTGGTGTGCGGGTCTCACAGGCTGAAGAACCAGGCCGGGGACGTTTTGTGTCCTTATTTGCGGCAGTATGTGTGTCCTCTGTGCGGAGCGACGGGGGCCAAAGCTCACACCAAGCGCTTCTGTCCCAAAGTGGACAGCGCGTACAGCTCCGTGTACGCCAAGAGCAGACGCTGAACCAACCAACAGGTGGCAATAAGACACAGAGGGCTGAATCCTCCTTTATTCAGTGTGGTTTTTGTTTATTAGCACGTGTGCGGTTTGGTTTTCATGTTGCATGCTTTTGGCACGTTTGCAGTGCAGCCTTCCTTCTATGATGCTGATTGGAGTTATTTTCCAGCTGGCCTTCTGTGAGTGTCCCTTTTGGATTTTGTTGAGTACTTTCAACAACGACTGCCAGATATTATGTTTGGGAGGAGAAAAAAAAATAATATTTCAAAGAAAAATGTTTGTTTTACATATTTTTAAAACGTGGCCACCTGCTGTCCATATTCACATATCTCCTGTCCATGCATTAAAGGATTATTATAACACTTATCAAACCTTTTCTAAGATGTACAGTCATCAGTGATAACTTACTTACTATACAGCATATAGGCTTAACATTATGTGACCATGTAAGCATTTTAAATTTTTAAAAGAAATATGAGTGACTTGTTCTTGTTCTGAGGTGTGGAGTAAATACCTGTTCCTGCATGAGGCATATTATTTTATTTTGAATGTATTGTACCTGTGGCTCTTCTAAAAAATGCCATGTCAGCTCTTCTCACTTTGTAAAAAAGAAATGTGTGTGAAAAAAATCTGTGTGAAATTATTGTATGCCCGAATTTATAAATATCTAAATTGACAACATCTGTGTGTGTATCCTTTTGTCGTCATCACTCTTCATTCTTTGAAATGATTTGACAGAATTTAAGCCAGCCACGTGGGGCAGATTTACCTCTGGATGTATCCCTGATGACAGATGATAATACTCAAGATTACTGATTTATTAAATAAACCCAGCTTTATTTGGGGGAGAACCTGAACAACTTAGCGATTAAACTGAACATTCCAGCTGCCAATGATACAAGAGGAGTGAAAACGGTTGAATGGTGACATTTTCAAACATCTGCATAAAAGCACAAGTGCCTTCATTACCCACAAAGCATTGGGGCGACAGTAAGATCAGGATGGCAGGGACTTGGTCCTCAACGTATGGAGCTCCTTGCACTTTTGCTGCTACGGCGCAGGTTCTCCAGCTCTCTGTGAGTGGCCATGACCTTACGACTAGAAGAAAGCAACCAGAGGACAAATGAATCTGATTATCAGATTAAATAACTTAAATAATTGAATTGCAGGTTGAAGATGTTAAGTAAAGTGTAAAGTGTAGTGTTTAGGATTTAGTGGTATCTAGTAGATATGAAGAGCTCATTCTGAGCTAACGAAATAACAATTCTTATTTTCAGGTGATTATACACTAATGAAAACATAGTTATGAATATTTTATTTCATTTCTGGCAATAGATCCCCTTTAATTCTTCAGGTCTTGACAGTGGTCTTTGCAAAAGGTGCCAAGCAGTCTACAGCTGACAGAGCTGACTGCACACTCCAGCCAATTAGAGCACAGAGGTGGGTGTGAAGAGGATGAAACTGACCAATGGTGTTACAAGTCAAAAGTTCAACTGGGAAAAGAGAGAGGAACAGGAGCTGAACACAGAGGGAGGTTAGAGAAAAAGGATAAAGTGGCCAAAAAGGAGACAAAATGATAACTTTATAAGAAGCATTTACTAACTTTAGAGAGGAGAGTTCTCTGATGAGTCCACAGATCAGATCTGTAGCATCTTCATGATCTGGGGAATCAAGATCTTCCTCCCTCTCCACCTCCTCCTCACTGGATGGAGAGAAAGTATAACGTTGGATGGATAAAAAAAAAGTGGTGTATGACCTTGTAACAAATCCTAAATTTGATTTCTTTTTAATTTTGCAAGAGGACAAAAATGTGTAGAAATGTTGGCATAAGAAAATTTCTTTGTTCAAAATATTGACGTCGTCTTGAAGATAAGATAAGGAATTAAACATGTCTGAGTACACTGCATGTTAATCAGATTTGTTTTTATACTTTCCTCTGTCATTCTTTACAATGTTTGGGGTGTTTCTTCCAATTACTTGTCTGTCTAGGTGGAAGAAGACACCACTGGGTTTCCCCAAGCCTCTAATGAGCTGAACCCTGAGCTTGTTTACGCGGGGCATTTATCTGAAGAGCCAGTCTACAGAGGCTCATTTGCTTCCCCAACATTCCCTTTCTTTCTTCACACCACAGTCAGGGTTGTTGTGGGATTCAACCCGCTTCCCTCCTTGCTTACTTCAGAACGATGGTGTTCAGCTGTGAGTCCGACACGTAATCCAAGCACCAAGATCCAAACGGGTCAGTGGTGTCGCTGGTGTGAGGGGGTTCAGCGTGCACAGTAGAAGGACCAGCACCAGGTTCACCATCAGAATAACACTGTGTGCAACAAAAACAAATCAAACATAAAGGTAAAAACCTTCAGTATATCAAAGACTGTGAGCAATTCAGAAAGCAATCTGGCTTCTCTCGAACTGTAATAGTTGCAGGACTTTTCTTAAATACTTTCTCATTTAATAGGCGATTTGTCAAATGTTTAATAACGGTCTGTTGATCGCCTAATTGATTAATTGTTTCAGCACTTATTTACAGTCATTTTCTTGCTGGCGCTTTACAAAGGCATGACATCACATGCAAAACACAGAAAAGCTATTTACTTAACGCACGATGACAAAAGTCAACCTTGAACGTACACCTCTGATAGTCTCAACAAAAGCTCGACATTATGAGCTTCCAGTGGTGGAAAGTTACTAAGTACATTTACTCAAGTACTGTACTTAAGTATAATTTAATGGTACTTGTACTTTACTTGAGTATTTCCATTTCATGCTACTTTATACTTCTACTCCCCTACATCTCAGAGGGAAATATTGTACTTTTTACTTTGAAGATTGTTATTATTATTAATACAAAATAATAAATTATGATATATTATTATAGGTTAAGCTACCCAGCAGTATATAAAGTAATTAAAATGGGCTTCACCTTTACCAGCTGCAACATTAAATTGATGAACACATATAAATGCATCAATAATTATAAGCTCTTCTTCTATTCTGCATAATTAGTACTTTTACTTTTGGTACTTTAAGTATATTTTGATACAGATGTTTTTTTAATTTGACTTGTAACAGTATTTTTACACTGTGGTATTGCTACTTTTACTCAAGTAAAATATCTGAATACTTTGTCCACCGCTGAGCTTCACTAAACTGGTATTTTGTTCAGTTTGTCCCACCACTCACGCTGTCTTTCCTCTCTGAGCCACTGGGTGTCGCTGCAGCCTCGCAGAGCTCCACAAAGTTGAATCCTTCTGACCGGGTGTCTGTGGATGAAGCACCTGCTTGAGTTCCGTCCCCGTCCGCAGCATCACCCGTCAACTCTTCCTTCTTCTCATCTCTTGTCCCGGTCACACTATTCACCTGTGGAAGCACAGCCTTGATTGCATCCTGGTTCTCAGTCTCCTCATTTTCAGTCGGATGAGAGTAAAAAGTGATGGCAGGACTTTGGTCTACTGCTGCTGACCCATCTTCCCTGCCTTTCATTTGTTCCTGAGGTTTTTCAGCCACAATCACAGCTGTGCCTTCCTCGTGTTCCTGCTGCTCCTGATTCCCTAATAGCTCCTCTTGTGCAGGCGGGTCTGACTTTGTGTCACCAGTTTGCTCTGGACCAGGCACTATGCCTCCTTCAACCTCACAACTCTTTCCCTCTGAGCAGCCTGGGTCAGACAAACAAGCATTGGTCCCATCTGAGGTAGTGGCAGCAATGTGGACTTCAGTATCGGCCCTGTGTGTTAACAAACAATGTTATCAACCAGGAGGAAGTAACAAATTATATCTCATCCTGTTGGTGCAATCAAGTACCTTTTGTGTGTGTGTGTGTGTGTGTGTATGTGTGTGTTTTCACTTAAACTTTTACTGAAGCAGTGTATATGACTTGAAATGCATCCATAATAGAGTACAGATGTTATTGACATATGTTAAAGGTCTTATTGAAAACATTTTTATGTAGATGAATATTTAAAAATAATAATAATACATCCACAGAGCTTTTAGAAAGGTGCCGAATAAAAGTATAGCTTTTCCTGAAAAAAAAATATTATGCTTGTGAATTCATATTTTTTTTAAAAATTGGCGGGTCCAAAGTGAATGTTTTGTTTATCTCTGTGGAAGATATCTGACGTTTGGTTCCCTCTTCTAACAAGGCTTCTGAGCCAATAGTAAAACAACGGTATCGCATGGTATATCTGGAGATTGACGGTAAGTGCCTGGCAACCACTTGTTGTGAAGTAAATGCAATGGAATGGGGATAATGCAACATCTAGTGGCTGAATGTTATCAATGTTATCAATACTACCTTTAATCTAACTTCAGATGACACAACTTTTTCGTTGTCATGACAATGCGAAAACTGAAAATGTAAGATATTTAACAAGTACAGAGGTAGAGTAGATTCCTCGTTACGTTATTCTGACCTGTCATCCCCTCCACAGTGACTGGACTGAAGTTTCGTCTCTGCCCCGTCCTGCTCTGTGGCACTGCCTACTGGGATGGATAGTGAGGATGATGAGGACGATATAATCTCTTCCTGAGCCACAAGGTCATCCGTGTTATCACAAATCTGCTTCTCGACTCTCTCCGGTCCGTTCTGCCCATTTTCACGTTTTTGTGTCTGTAAAAAGTGACTCCGCTCCCTCTCCGTCAGACCACACATACCCATCCTTCGCTTCTTTTTGGCCGGCAACCCCGCTGTGATTTCCTTGACATCAGCCATGTCCACATCGCTGGGTTCTTCTTGGCTGGCTTCTTGTTTTTTTTCCAAATGACAGTGAGAGTTCTCCTTTGCACCCAGTTGTTCCTCCAAAGCAGCTCTATCGCCCTCTTCAGAGATTGGCAAGAAGACCTGGAGTAGATCAGTGCATGTTTGAGATGGTGATCTGTTACATTCTTCTGCAGTCATTTCCTCCATGTCCTTTCCACTCTTGTTGACATCATTATCTGCATGTACTCTGAAGCCCTCCAGCTGAGGATCATTGTTGGGACTGTCGACTGTGGTCTGTTCTTGCTCTTCAAAAGCTTTAACTGTCACATTTGTTGGTTCTGCATGTTTTTCTTCTGTGTCAGGATCTGGTTTGGTGAGACAGGACTCATCTGCTGCCTCAGGCTGTTGAGTTGAAGTCATAGTAGATTCCTGCAGAGGGCACTGGTGGCACTGTAGCAGTGTGGCATCCACTGCTGCACCATTTCCTTCAGTATCCTGAAAAATATAAAAAAAAGTAGAATGACTTGTCAACCATTTGGCTTGTTAAGATGTAAATGTAGGTTCTGCTTCAATCACCTAAATTACCTGATGATGAGTAGCCTGGACATCATCAGTCTCTGAGATTTCATCACTTGGACATTCCCTCTTCCTTGACCTGAGTGTCCGGGGCTGGGGTGGAGTTAAGCTGACTGGATACATAAAGACCAACTCAATTAAAATAATCACTGTAGCTGATTAACACTTAAAATGAGCGCATTAAAGTGGCAGTAGGCAGAATATTTTTGGCATCATTGGGCAAAAATTCCATAATAATCTTTCAGCATATTGTAATTCAATTGTTCTGAGAGAAAACTAGACTTCTGCACCTCCTCATGGCTCTGTTTTCAGGCCTTAAAAAATCTACTAAAGACTTTGGCCAATCACAGATAATTTCAGAGAGAGAGCGTTCCTATTGGCTGTTCATTCAATGGAGGCTGCTGTAAATCACTCGCAAACTCCAATCAAACTGTCAAACTAGGCAGCGCTGATCAAATATGAATCAATATTATGTAACTGTAATGCCTATTTCTCGCCGCACCGCCCACCAGCCGGGTTACAAACTTTCTCATTTTACAGCTAAACAGTACACTACAAGATGTTTCTGAAAACATTTGAGGAGAGAAATAGGCATTACAGTAACAGAATGTTAATTCATATTTGATCAGCGCCGCCTAGTTTAACCGTTTGATTGGAGTTTGTGAGTGATTGACAGCTGCTCAGAGACGGCAAGGCTCCAGCTCTGCTCTGATTGGTTGTTTTCCTCCGGTCTGTGAAATCTTGCAGATGCCATTAGGAGCACCGGAGGACACCGAGGCACATGATTTTTTTCATATTACCTGTCTCATGCACTACTGTCAGGATATACTTATAAAAACAACTTTTTTTAATCATATTTGCTCTAATTCCACCCACTGCTGCTTTAATAATAAAGTAAAGCAATTGTATCAAGTAGATTTTTTCATTTAGTTTAAAAATGTGCATCTTTCAAACAATATAAAATAACCCTATAGTTTCTGTTCAACAATAGCACATCAGAGTTAGTTAGTTATAATATATAATAGCATCTCCTTTACCACTCCTGTTGATCTTTGCTTTTCCTTTGGCCATCTCCTTTTCCTAAATAATAAAAAGAAATGAAACCAATGAAAACATAAAATATAGCCTTTAGCTAACATAAATAAGGGTTATATTGATGGTTAGCTTATATCCATATAATGTAGTAAATGCAGCTAGCTAACATCAACAAAGTGACACTGATTGAATGAAGAAAGTTGAAGATAGAACTTGTTGAGGTTCAAATAACCAATATATGCTGATTACGTTCATTCCCAGTAGGTAGACAGTGACAAAATGTCGCCGTATATTGTTTTTTTCCCCACACAATGTCACACAATGAACCCACCTGAACTTCTAATACATCCATACTAGTGATGTGTCGTCCCGAACGAGCCGGTTCAAAAAGCCGGCTCTTTTAAGTGAACGATAAAAGCCGGCTCCCGTCTCAGCCGGCTACCGGGAGACGTTTTTCTTTTTTTTCTTTACTTAATTCAAGGCAGAATGATAGGACGATCTTCTCCGCACCACGAGCACTCCATGCACTGACTGTGACTGAATGTTGTGTTAATGACGTCTGTGGGACTATCAGGTGATGACAGACAAGGATCATACCATGAAGCAGTGTGGGGTGGGGGTGCGCGCCGCGCTGACGGTGGGAAGAGAGAAAGAGAAGGAGAGAAAGAGGAAGAGGAGTGCAGTGCGCGAATAGCAGACAAGATGAGTGAGTCGGAAACGAAGCAGCATGTAAAATTATGATATTCTGGAAATTATAAGGATTAGTATAATTATATTGAATAATTTAAGTGATATATGTGCACACATACTAATCATAGGTCAAAACAGCTAAAGCTAAATTTGTCTCAATTATAAAAAGGCAGAAGTGGTAAAAAGACAACCGTTTGGGAGTCGAAAGAGCCGGCTCTTCTTGATGAGCTGAGCCAAATGATCTGGCTCACTAAAAAGAGCCGAAATTCCCATCACTAGTTCATACCGTGGACTTGAAGTATAACGTCACGTCGGGTGTTTTTACGTCATTAATGGGTGTGTTTCGTCCTGCCGTAAAGCGCGATGTGCGGTTGCCGTTGGAGACGCAATGTAGGAAGTAAATTCCTCAGCCTCTACCTTTCTTGTTATGACAGCTGGAGCTAAACCTTAAACTACATCTGCCTGCGTTTATATATACTCTCTCTGTTCTCCTGTTGTTTCTTGTCGACATAAACTACCGACCTGACTAGCTAACATATCGCTGCGTGAACCTGACAAGGTAAACAGCTCTCCTGTAAGTCATTACCTGTGTAACATTAATGTAATGTTGTGCTAGCTGTTAGATAACATGAGCACAGGAGCTAACTCCAGACAACACAGGGTGAACAGTTTAACTTATTACACTCAGTAGCTGCTGTGTAAGTCAGTCACTCTGTACAGGTGCTCTAGCAGTGGCTACTGTCAGTCATGGACATGTTCATCACCTGTCTTCTCCTTCTCCTTTCCATTGGCTGTACTAATGTAATTCCTCCCTAACTTGTAGGTAACGTTGGTGACAGACAGCCCATCAGCCCATGAGTCGCAGTAGGAACCCCCCTCCCCGGGGTCAAGGGGCAGCAAGAGCCAAACAGGTAACACACCTTCACCATGTGTGAAGGATATCTGCTGTTAGTATTAATCAATCAATCAACAATTATTTGTATAGCCCTTTACAATAACCAAAAGGTACCCAAAGTGCTTTACATTAACATCAAGAAATAACAGGAATAAAAACACAACATATCATAAAATCATAAAAAGGTGCATAAAAAGCACAGGGAAAATGTCACTAGGCTACTAGGTATTAAAAGCCAATCTAAATAAAAAAGTCTTGAGTTTAGATTTTTTAAAGTACTAGGTCAGTGACAGTGTGTATATCAGGGAGTAACTTGTTCCATAGTTCAAAAGCACGATCACCCCACAGCTTATACCTCGACCTTGGGACTTCTAAAAAAAAGTTGACCCGATGACCTCAAAACCCCGTTATGCTCGCGGAGAGTTAAAATCTCGGACAAATAAGGTGGGGCGAGGCCGTTAATGGCTTTAAAAACAAACATCAAGAGCTTAAAATTGATTCTAAAGCCAACTGGAAGCCAATGGAGCTAGTAAAGTACGGGGGTGATGTGTTCACGTCTGTAAGTGTTAGTTAGAAAGCGAGCAGCAGCATTTTGCACAAGTTAGAGGCATGTGAGGGAAGACTGGTTGAGACCAACATACAGTATGTCAACAACAGTATGATTCAGCACATCTCTCCCTGTCTTTCCTCCTGTCTGCCTCGCTGTGTCTCAGATGGGCCTGCTCCTTGACCTGACCCCAGATGGAGGGATGGATGATGAGGGGAATGATGAAGACCTGGAGGCAGAGCTGCTGAATCTGGTGGGAGGAGGTGGAGGGAGACCACAAGGGAAGAAAGGTGACGGCAGAGGTGAGGAAGAGTCTTTGCCTTTATCTAATTTGTGGACATCTACCAGTGTAAAGTACAGTTTTTACGCTTTCTGTCTCATTCATGTGTTAGTCGTTACATTTTGATATCTGATTTAGTGCTGCTTGTAATGCGTTTGTGCACGTACAGCTCCTGTTCCCATGGCTGATATAGAGCGAATGGCAGCTCTTTGTATGAAAGACCTGGATGATGAGGACATAGGGGATGAAGATTTGGATGATGAAGACCTGCTGGTATCACACTGTTTTTGAAACTTTCAGAGCTGAAACAATTGGTGGATTAATTGATTAGTTGACAAAAAAATTCATTTAGAACAAATATGGTAATTTTTTAAAGCAAAAATGCAAACAATTGGTTAGTCCCAACGTCTCCAATGTAGTGAATTTGCTGCTTTTCTTTGTCATATATAATAGTAAACTGAATATCTTTCAGTTTTGGACAAAACTAATCTCTATAAACAGATTCTTCATTAGGGATGCTTGCACCAATACCGATACTGGATCGAATATCGGACCGATGCTGACTCTTATAGCTGGATTGGGTATCGGTGACAATGGGGCTGATCTATTCAATTAAATTCTATGTTTATATACTATATATTTTATAGACTAGAATTTGAATTACTGTTTACGTTTTGACCAATTTGTTGCTGCATTGACAAGGGTTCCATTTGAATTGTAATTCCTGTTAATTTTGAAGATTTTTACCAAGTTGCTGGTGAACTGATAAATTTAATTATGATAAATCTGGGGTATGATAAATTGTGATGGGCACATTTCACTTTTTTTGACAGTTCACAGACCAAATAATTACTGGATCAAGCGAGAAAATAGTGAACCGATTAACTGATAATAAAAACAAATTGTTCATTGCATTCCTAATGCATTCCCTTTCATCTCACTGTGAATATATTGGTGAAGCTTAGCTGTTGAATTGCTTTAAATAGCTGGATTTTTTTAACTGTATACATTCCTGTGTCTCCGTATATAGGCAGAACTGAATGAGGTTTTAGAGGATGATGGGGAACAAACTCCTGCTCCCACCCCTCCTGCGGTCACGCCGACTGTTCCCAAAGTGAGCATCACATCCCACTCTGCACCTCCTGCTGCTCCCAGTGGTGCAACTGGGGTGGAGGCTCGCCTATTGGAGCGCATTGAAATGTACAAGACGGCCATTTCTAATGCCAAGGCTGCGGGGGAGACGAGCAAAGTTCGAAGATACGACCGTGGGTTAAAGGTAAACTGGAGTAGGAAAAGAGGAGACATCTCACACAACCTCAGTACATGTTGATCCCCATACTTTACTTTCATTCAAGCTTTTTTCATACTTCTAAATAGGCTTCTTATATATGAATTGAGGACTTAATATTGTTTAACTTTGCAATTTTTTTCACTTTAATGTTAAAAATATATGTTCCTGATTTTTTTCTTCTTCAACCTCAGACACTGCAGTCCATGTTGACATCTGTCAAGAAAGGAAAAGCAGTCAATGAGGAGGAGATGCCGCCTCCAGTTGCTCTCGGTGGAAAGCCCAACGTCCCAGCCGAGTCTGAGTCGATCAAGGAACGCGAACAGCCAGAGCCCACGCTGACGCCCTCTCCTCCCACAAATGTGAAACCTCTAAGGGAGGCTGCGCCGACAGCTCTTAATACGAAGCCGCTCCATCTGACCGTGCCCCAAAAGCCTGCTGCTGCTATCACCCCGGGAACACCTGCCATCTCTCCCCTCACCCCCGGCCAGCCTAACGCACAGCACTCAGGTAAAAACACACAGGATAACATGCAGAGTACTCTGTGGACATCTCTCCACCTTGCCACTTCTTCTCTGTGCTGGATGTATAAGAGTAAAGATGTGGTGATATCGGTCAACTGTAATAAGCACTTAAAATTAATTGACTCAATCTTCGACTGAAAAAGTCATAAATATCCTCAAAGAAACAAAAGTTTGCACTGCCACTCAAAAGGATTCAATGATTATTGGTTGCATTATTTATTTTAATTAGGGCTGACAAAGTTAACGAGATATTAATGCGTTAACGCATATTCGTTTTAACAACAGTAATTTCTATAACGCATTAACATGGTCCAACTTTCGGAGGTTCCAGCAGACTTCGTCTTAAAGCTCCAAACTTATGCTAAATTTTGGTGAGGAAAAACTGTCATGGCCATTTTCAAAGGGGTCCCGTGACCTCTGACCTCAAGATATGCGAATGACGATGGGTTCTCTGGGTACCCACGAGTCTCCCCTTTACAGACATGCCCACTTCATGATAATCACATGCAGTTTGGGGCAAGTCATAGTCAAGTCAGCACACTGACAACACTGACAGCTGTTGTTGTCTGTTGGGCTGCAGTTTGCCATGTTATGATTTGAGTATATTTTTTATGCTAAATGCAGTACCTGTGAGGGTTTCTGGACAATAATTGTCATTTTGTTTTTGTTGTTAATTGATTTCCAATAATAAATATACATACATTTGAATAAAGCAGCATATTCGTCCACTCCCATGTTGATGAGAGAATTAAAGATTTGCCAAATCTCCCTTTAAGGTACATTTTGAGCAGTTAGAAAATGTGTGATTAATTTGCGATTAATTGTGATCAATTATGCATTAATTGTGATTAAATATTTGAATAAATTGACAGCCCTAATGCGTATGTTTGCTGTTTTTGCTGTATAAGAGTTGCTTACTTTTCCTCATTAACTGCTGATCAGATCAGATCAGACATTTGTTTTAGCTTTGGTACTTATCAACAGGGATATGTATTTTACATTATATAATCAAACTTATTAATCAACAAAATGTTTGTATATGCTATTTGACAACAATCATTATCAACAGCAACAAACAACCACTACATAATCACTATTCCTCATTTGTTAATGCTTACAGACATAGTAGCTCACTGTGATGCTCTTGAGCTTTTAAGTCTTTTTGTTTTGTTTTCCATTTTGTTCTCTCTCTCTCTCATTCTGTCACAAACACACATGTATGCCTTCCCTCCATTCAGAGCTGAAACAGGCAGTGTTGTCCAGGCAGAGGGAGTATAAGATAGCCGCCATACACTCAAAACAAAGCGGCGACATAGACCAGGCGAAACAGCACTACATCACTGCCAAGGTAACAGAACCAATGACAATGTTATCACATGACTGGATCTATTTGTTTGTGTAAGTGTATAAAGAAAAAGTCAGTCCTAATAGAGTTGACCTCTCTTTACGCAGAAGCTTGACGTGCTGGTGGAGGCACTGGACAGAGACGAACCAGTAGACCTGAGCTCACTACCTCCTCCTCCTGGTCAGTGTAACCACTTAAAAGGAATGCTTTACCCTAAAGTTTTTGACTTTAGTTTCAATTACTCACTCACTGTAGCCTGATTTCTTCACAAAAAGATTTTACTCTGATTCCTTCAAGGCTAATGGAGCTCCCAAGAGAGTGCATTATTGCACTATGCAATATTTGTTGACCTTTCCAAGGCTTTTGACACTGTTGATCACTGCATAGTACTGAACAAATTACGTTTTCATGGTTTGGATGGTCCCGCTCAAACCGGTATTGCACCTATTTGTCTGAAAGAACACAGGCTTTTAGTATCCATCTGCATGCACACGGCTCTTTTCTAACTCAAGCCGTGTCTAGATTACAGCCTCCCTTTAACATTCTTCAGACATCACTGCAAAACCTCAAACTTGTACTGAATACTGATGAGACAAAATATGTTTTATTCTCAAGAACCCATAGTTCTATCCTGCATTTTCCTGCCATACATACATAATGGTACAGAAATTGAGATTATAGAAATAGCTGTGAATTTGATTCCACCTTAAAACAACTTGATGCCCTGCATTTCATTACAGGAAATAAATATCATACTTAACACTGTGTACCATATGAATAAGTAAGCAAACTTTCCAACCTTGAGACCTCAAAAATAGGGAGGATTTTGAAACCAAAGCGGGGGATTTGGGTTTTTTTGGGGTTTTGAGTTTCAGGGACTTTGTTTCCTGCAATCTGGTGACTTTTAAAGAATGAATGATGCGAAATAATTACATATATAAAGTACACTGCAGCAGCATGTTGATGTTAATTATTTTTAATTTTACTTTTAATTCTCAGGAACAAATACAAAGTAATTGGCCCCTCTGGTGTGAACCTGTGTGAATTTCTGGCATCCTCAGTTTTCATTCATTCACTCATTCATTCATTTATTTTCTGCCACTGCTTGAGTAGGCCTATTTCTTTCTCCTACTCTCACTCACTGAAGGTCTTTCAGACACAATGTGACAACGGCACCACTGTGCTCTGAAACCCGTTATTTCCAATGGCTTGCGCCACACCACAGCATTTTTTTTGCTGCATTAAGCAAAGCCCAACTTTGGGTGCTGCACGCACTGACAATGTGTGCTGAACCCAGTGGCGAGCACAGCTCAAACTGCGAGCAGCTGTCTTCCCACAGGAAACGACATTTGGTATAGCTGTATTGTTGTGCGGGTGGAAACAGTAGGGCTTTTACACGCTGTACAGCACCAGAAACAGGCTGAGATGACGTAAAGGAAAAAAAAAGGTGTGAACATTTGTTATAAATCGGGAGAAATATGGGAGAATTGTGACCCTGAGAGGAAACCGGGAGGGTTGGCAAGTATGAAAGTAGGCTGGTCCTCACTAACAACAAGAATAGAACTACACACTATCATTTTTGTGATGTGTTTATGTTGTTTATGAATGGGACTGGCTAACTCGTGATACCCTATGGGTAAATACTGAACGTGGGAAGACTGCCTTCCTTCCTTTGCACCATATAAATAGAATCCTTTTTAATTTTGCACCCTTTTTTGAGATGTCTGTGATTGTTTCTGATGCTATTTGTATGTGCTTTGTGTATTTTTTCTGCTTACTTGATTGAATAAAGGTTATGATAAAAATATTAACCCATCTCCACCTCTCCACTGATGTCTGATCATCTGCAGGAGATGTAGTTGCAGAACCCGTCGCACCTCCTCCTCCTCAGTCTTCCTCTAAACCTGCTGCCCCCGCTGCACAGGCACCCGCCCAGGTGGCCACTGCCGGTAAGACTCCTGAAGCCCTGATCCTTCAGACGATCAAAATGTTCCACTTGAATTAAAAAAAATAATTTTGTGTGTCTGTCCGTGTGTCCTCCAAAGATCTGCCTGCTCCCAGCAGTATGGGAGAAGCCCTGCAGCAGAGGATGGACATATACAAGTCAGCAGCAGAGGGAGCCAAGAGCAAAGGAGATGATCGTAAGGCTCGCATGCACCTGCGCATTGTCAAGGTACACACCAAACTATTTTCAAGGCCAAATATGTCTTTTCCCCCATAAAACAATGCTTACTTACAGCAGAAATTAAATCTAATACGACATTAGATATTCTCAAAGATACAGCTATTTGTGATGCACCTTGTTTTCCTGGCTTTGTGCTGCTGTTTGGTGGTGTGTTTTTCTCATTTCCCTGAATAACTGGTGGGTGACTCACTTTATTTTGACTGGAAATACCCTCTGTTGCTTTGACTGTAACTACTACTGTTGCTCATTTTACCCACCAGAATAACCTTGCAATAAAGTCTGTCTTGTTCTCTGAGGGTTGTTGAAAGGCATTGTGGGGGGAAAATAGGAAACCTTTAATTGAAGTAGATTTGGCTGAGGTAGGGTGAATAGATCAAACATGAACATGAAGACAAGGAAGGACAAAATATCATTGTGTGTCATGTAGATTGCTTTTGTAGGAGTGGAAGCACATTGATGACATTGATTTCCATGTGAGAGTTTTGCTTTTTTGTCAGTATTGTATTTATATGCAAGAAAGCCACTTTATATTTTGGGTGGGAATAGAAAATTCGGGGAGGCTGGGCGCTTGCAAATACAGTATGCTGTATTTTTTGTTGTGATTTGCAGTGCTGATGTTAAATAAACATTGCAAGTCTTAAAAAAAAAAAGCAAGAGCATTGTTAATAACAATTAAGGAACGCATTGACTATCACAGAGTAACAATACCAGTGTATAATAGTGTAAGAGTATCTGCGGGTGGAGTTTTCCTTTTAACCCCCTGACACCTGCGATACTGACCGACTTTACTGTCTTTCAGAAGCTGTAGCAGGTTCAGTTTCAGAGCTGGAGTGAAAGTATAGATATCATATGAAACATTGGTACCAACCATTGTCATGCTAGCTTGTCAGGAAGGAGGCTAAACAATGCTCCAAAGTTAGGCTAAATTTTGGTGAGGAAAAACTGTCTTTTTTTAACAATTCTCAAGTGGTAAGAAATGGTTAAATTTAACACCAAATCTGTGTAACAAATGGTATAAAACCAAAATTTCTGCAACAACTTATGAGACAAAATAGAGCATGGGAATGACCATCGTATACTTCTATCATAATATTCTAATTTTAATTAATGAATTAGTTCATGTTTATTTCTGATTTATGACTAGAACACCTTAACACAGTGCTGAGCTGCATCTCAAATTAATCTTCAGGTTCCCAGCTTTCAGATGATGTACACCACTTCTATGTGACATCTACTGTTGACATGCTATCTCCCCCTAAAGACCCCCTGTACCCCCCCTAAAAAAAGACAAAAATGGGTCTATTGTGGGTCTCAGAGGGTTAATAACAGAATGATCAATCATCTCATCTTTTCTTAACAGCAATACCAGGACTCCATGAGAGCTCACAAAGCTGGACGACCAGTCAACTTGTCTGATCTACCTGTGCCGCCAGGTAACTTTCGCCAGGCGTGAATTAAGATTGTTGCACTTTATACTGTTATACAGTTAGTCATGTGTGTGTGTGTGTGTGTGTGTGTGTGTGTGTGTGTGTGTGTGTTGCTCTTCTAGGCTGTCCACCATTTCAGGGCTCAGAGGGGGGTCAGCAGAACTTCATGGGTGTCCTGGAAACAGCTATGAAAATAGCTAATCAGAATGCAGACGCAGAAGATGATGAAGAGGATGGACGAAGAGAGGCTGCCAAGGTAAAAATAAATAAATAAAAGGCACTACCAAATTGTTAGTGTGCAGCCAAGTATTCTGATTGGTGGCCTTTTAAACCAAAGCTAGCAATGTTTTATTGTTTGCCATGCCAGCTTGTGTGCTAAGCTAAATCATTATTGTTTTCTCTGCTGCACCTCCTGCCGCGTGCATCAACTTCATGCTTGTTATAACAGTGAAGTATAACAAAGGGCTGTCACTCGATTAAAATATTTAATCGCAATTAATCGCATGATTGTCTGTAGTTTATTGTGATTTAATCGCAAATTAATCACACATTTTTTGTCTGTTCAAAATGTACCTTAAAGGGAGATTTGTCAAATATTTAATACTCTCATCAACATGGGAGTGGACGAATATGCTGCTTTATGCAAATGTATGTATATATTTATAATTGGAAATCAATTAACAACACAAAACAATGACAACTATTATATGGCTGTGTTGAATACTCGATTCTGATTGGTCAATCATGGTGTTCTGCGGTCTGTTATTTCTTTATAGCAGACCGTTGCTTTTCATTGTTATGAAAGAATCCCCTTCAGGGCAATGCGGTCTCTCATCGCCCTGAAGGGGTTTCTTTCACAACAATGACCCACTAGCTGTACATTATCCCTTACATATTGTCCAGAAACCCTCACAGGTACTGCATTTAACATAAAAAATATGCTCAAATCATAACATGGCAAACTGCAGCCCAACAGGCAACAACAGCTGTCAGTGTGTCAGTGTACTGACTTGACTATGACTTGCCCTAAACTGCATGTGATTATCATAAAGTGGGCATGTCTGTAAAGGAGAGACTTGTGGGTACCCATAGAACCCATTTTCATTCATATATCTTGAGGTCAGAGGTCAATGGACTCCTTTTGAAAATGGCCATGACAGTTTTTCCTTGCCAAAATTTAGTTTCATATGATGCCTTCATTGTAGCTCTAAAACTGTGCCCACTACAACCTCTGAAAGACAGAATAGCGACCGGGCCCGCCGACTGGCCGTCGGAGTGTTGATTGGTTACTGATCAGATAGCAATTTTCAGACATTTGTTTCAGCTTCACTCTAACTTTAAAACTGAGCCCGCTAAAACCTAAAAATCACAATTTGTGTTAATGACTTAAAGAAATTAGTGGCGTTTAAACAAATTTGCGTTAAGACATTATTATCGCGTTAACTTTTACAGCCCTAGTATAATACTTTGGTTATTCACAAAACAGTAACTTAAATTTAGTTAGGACTGAGTATCTCAAGCTGTCTCACTGTAACAGAACAATGTCATTGCATTTGTGTGATGATGGCCCTAACCCTCATATTTTCTTCCTCCGCAGCCTGCAGTGCGTCCCCCTGGCCTTAAAGCAAAGTCTCCAGCTCCTCAGACCCCCGGAGGCTCCTCAGCTCCAAAACTGGGACCTAAAGGTGCATTCAGAGTCTTCTGTGTTCAGCTTGCCTGCCTGCCTGCATGCACAAAATGTGCCACACAAAGTGTTTGAGTGTCACACGAGGCAGAGTTTCACTTCTTTTTCTCTTAATTATCCCTGCAGCCCAGCAGCAATTGGATTTCCTGTTGCTAAGGCGACAGGCTTTTTTGCGCGCAGCGCTGCGCTCAAAACAGATGAAGGTAATGTGTGGACTTTTTTTTTTTCTATCTTTTTTTTCCTTTGCTGTAGATAGATTCCCTGCCATCTTTGTATTTTTGTTTTTATGTCTTTATCACAGCCGCCTGTTGTTTTATCTGAGTCTTGAACATCTGTTGTGCTGCTGTGGTTTTGATTGATGCATCTGCTTCCATGTAATTGTTTGCAGGACATGACTGGAGCAGCGCAGCACCTCAGACATGCCAAGGGACTGGACCCCATGGTCACTGCTGCCAAGGCTGGCCTACCTGTTGATATCACCAAGGTCATTAATATACTCTCATACAAAAGGATGAAGAGCAAGAGTGTGTGTGTCTGTGTGTGTCTGTGTGTGTCTGTGTGTGTCTGTGTGTGTCTGTGAGTGTCTGTGTGTGTGCGTGTGTGTTGATGTCACAGGAGCAACCAAAAGTGTGAGGTGTGTTGACACAAAATGGGACAGAAATAGAAGATGGCAGGAAGAAAGCACGGGGTGACATCAAAACACCTTTGTGCTCATCACGGTCTCACCTTCTGTGTGTGTGTCTGTGTGTGTTTATCTGCATATTTTCAGTGCCATTCCACTATTCATATTTCATATAGTTGCCACTTCTCCCATATGACTTTCTTTCATTGTGCTTGGCTTTTATTTAACATCTTTGCTTCATATAACCCATGTACTTCCCTCTGACCCAGCCCCACAGTGTAATTACCGAGAATATTAAGCTTGTGCCTCTGTTAGTTTGTCTTCCTGTCTGTCTGCAGAATATCGCACAAGCTTAGAAACAGATATTCACAATTTTCTAGTGAAGCGGACAGATTTTTTTTTTTTTTTCTCGCCACATTTGTAATTGTATGCTTCCTGACAGATTCCAAGTGCTCCAGTCAGTGAGGAGGACTACTCCCTGGCTCGCTCCCGCACCTCCCCTGTCTCCCCTCGCTCCAGCGAACAGTACCATGGCCTCATGGAACTCTTGCGGAAGCAGCATGAGGTCAGGACACACCTCTCCCTTCTCCCTTTTATGTACATTTTATATGAAAGTGCGGCTCCTAAATCTGTATGCTGTATATCAGGGACCAGCGGATACTAATGTTGATATCATAAAGTAGTCACGATTATGGCCTTGAAGATCACTGTTCTAGTTGTGCAGCTGTTTAAATAGACAAATCACAATTGTTCTGTATCATATTGTCTTTGGCTGTTGTCTGTTGTCGTACCCACACCTCCTTTTGTTCAATATCTCGATCTACAGAAATGTTTGGGATACTCTCAACAGCTCACACTCATGGGAAATGTGGCTGAGGCTCTGAAGTAAGAGACATTCCTTAGTTGTATATTTGTATATGTGGATTTTATTACACATGTCATCTGCAGTCATGATGGAATTTAAAACCTACTCTTTTCTGGTGCTAGAAGTTGAGTTAAATGCACTTATAACTCAATTCACGATGCTATTTTTGGTTATGGGAAGCAAACGCAAAATACCTTACCACCAGATTAGTATATTTTTTAATTCTCCTCCACTGATATACTAATTGATTTATTCAACTGAGCACTTCAACACAGTTGTGGAGTGTGGTGTCACTGCGCCAACACAGACTGTGTTTTTCTCATCATCGTAGTGCACACGGTGTAACTTTCATGTCACACTGCATATTTTGCACGTGTTCCTCACAGACTTTTTTCACAGATTCTCACATACATTTAACTGTCACACATCATGCATTCCTGAAGAGTCTGCATTGCTTCACTTGAAATATGCTTTCAAAAATATTGCCATTGCCTAGAAGAAGAAATTGTTATTTCCACAGATCAAGCTCCTAAATCTCTCATGGCAGCCAAAATTTGAAAAATGCAGGAATACATGTGTTTGTTTTAGCAAATAGAGCTGTTTGGTTTTACTATAACCGTTCAAGTACCAGGCAATCCTGTAAGATTTTAAATATCTGATATATGATCATTTGTATTGTATTTAAGAGACATTTTTGTCCCTCACCAGGTTTGAGAAGCTAGTTGAGGAGTGTATGAAGAACATCGAGATACTGAAGAATGCCCACGCCAAGGGCCAGCCAGTCCCCAAGTGCCACACAGAGGAGAGGACCCTCAACATTGTCAAGTCAGCAACAAACTCATAGATAATGGATATTAATTGATAATAATATTTTGTTAAAATGTATTTTCTTTGAATGGCATGTGCTCCACAAGGACAGAAAGAGTTTAAGCCAACACTTTTTAACCATGGTAGTGACAGTCGGTCAGCTAGTCCTCCACTTTGATCTGACTGAAATATCACAACTATCGGATGGATCGCCACAGAATTTTGTACAGATATTCCTGCTTTCCAGAGGATAAATCCTAATGACTCTGGTGATCCCCTGACTTGTCTTGTAGCGCCACTTTGAGGTTGATAGTTTTGGCTTTTAGTGAAATATTTTATTGGATGGATTGCCCTTCAATTTGGTACACACAGTGAGGTGTAATCACTTTGGTGACTTTTCCTCTTGCGGCATCATCAAATCAAAACTTTAATTTGTCCAATACTTTGGTTTATGACTAAAGAGTACTTTGTTTATTAACATGTTGTTTTTGAAACATTGGGCTCTTACATAAAACCGTCAATATCATTTTAAAACTGGCACGAGTGGTTTGGAGGTGCATTTGTGTGTGTTCACCCCCAGAAATCCCCCAGTTTCCATTTGCTTGAATGTAATGATCAACTCACAATCGTTGCATCCCAGTTAAAGGATTTGTGACAGCTAAAGGATACCAGCAATTATTAAGCCTTTTTTTCAGCAATCCATCCTGACGTTAACATCCCGGAAACACAGGTTCACATGAAAATATAAAACAGTCAGTAGATCAGGGGTCATCATGATTCCTATTTCATTGTAATTTTAAAGGACTAGTGTGTAACAATTAAGGGGATCTATTGGCAGAAATGGAACAGAATATTAATAAGTATGTTTTCTTTAGTGTTTAATCACCTGATAATAAGAATTGTTGTGTTTTCATTACCTTAGTATGAGCCGTTCATATCTAAATAGGGAGTACATAGGGCGTTATCGACTCCGGCCCAAGCAGGAAAAGTTAACAGTGTTTGGTTTGTCCGTTGTTGGCTACTGTTGAAACATGGTGGTGCAACATGGCGGACTCCGTGGAGAGGACCCGCTCCTTATGTAGATATGAACGGCTCATTCTCAGGTAACGACAACACAACAACTCTTATTTTCAGGTGATTGTTCACAAAAAAAACATAGTTATTAATACGTTATTCTATTTCTGTCAATAGATCCCCTTAAATGTTACACACTGGTCCTTTAAGGAATTATAAAGGTATTATTATAAAGCTTTAAAACTGAACTGAATGTATATTTTATTATAAAGATGCTCAACATATGCATCAGATGTTTAATTTTGAAAACACGTTTATTTTTTTAAACTTTCCCTGACGAGCGGCAGATGAGTCAGATTGACTCACTGTGACTCACTCCAGTATCATACCAAGCTAACAGCTAGGTGACTCATTCAACAGTCGGGATTGTTTAGCTTTCGGTGACGCTGACTGGTTGTCGTCTGTCGCTTGTGATGCTGTTTCTGAACGGTCGTGATCCCTGTTTTTGTTATTTAGGATCAACCAAAGCCTGACACCTAATGACCTTATACTGTACATCATCAGAGGCGTCAACCTACCAGCTCCCTCAGGTACTGAAGGCAGGTCTGCATCTATGACATAACCGGACAGTAATGTGTCAAACGTGTATGTTCATTTCCACCTACCTCTCTGCCTTCAGGTGTCTCACCTGGCGATCTGGATGCCAGTGTGAAGTTTGAGTTTCCTTTTCCCAGTTCGGTAAGACTGTTTCTCACTCAGTGAGTAGATTATGGATATTTCACTCTGTTTATATCTAGATGTGTTTTAATGCATTCATTTATGTGTGTGTGTAGGAGGAAGCTCAGAGGGACAAAACAAGCACAGTGAAGAGCACCAACAACCCAGAGTTTAAAGAGACTTTCAAACTCAACATCAACCGCACCAACCGGGGCTTCAAACGAGTCGTCCAGTCCAAAGGCATCAAGTTTGAAATCGTCCACAAGGGGTAAAAAACACAACTGCTTTGGGGCAACACATTATCCTCATGATTTATGCTTTAAATGTCATGTCTGTTGTGCGTTGGTCAGTTGTGTTCATCCCTCTCTGTATTCACAGAGGCCTGTTTAAGACAGACAAAGTTGTGGGCACTGCTCAGCTGAAGCTAGAGGCTCTAGACAACCACTGTGACATTAGAGAGATAATAGAGGTGAGTGTTAATAATAATAATAATAAGTAAACACAAATGGATGCGCATGAGATCTAGCTAAAAGTGCACATGTGTTCGGTAGGTGATGGATGGACGTAAAGCTACAGGTGGCAAGTTGGAGGTGAGGGTGAAGATCAGAGAGCCTTTATCGGGAGTTGATCTCCAGCCGGTGACAGAGAAGTGGCTGGTTCTGGATCCTGTGTCTTCCCTTTCTCCCCCAGAGAGACAAAAGGAACGCGTGAGTAGAGTTTTGGTTTCCCCTGACCTGCATGTGTGTAGACTGTGGAAGAAAACTGAAGCAGAGAAAATCGCTGTCTTCGTGGGATTCCACACAGGAAGAACATGGAAACTCCTCACAAAGGCTTCAGCCGGCCGGGTCATGCTTACATTAAGAACCCTGTTGTGTTTCTGTGCGACAAAAATGAGCCATCCTAAAAAATGGATAGTTATGTGTGTCAGGACACAAATGTCAAAGGGTCAGTATGCTCTACTCAAAATCAGTGGTTCCCAATATGGGGTCACGGTATGGGACGCGTCGTACAAACTAATTTGTCTCAAGCATAACCCGGCCGGCGGTCAGGATGTGAGCTGCTGCTCTTCTGATTAATATGCTGTCATCCTGCAACCCCCTTTGCAAGGCCTATACATGCAGAAGTAACAGAAGCTAACACCATCGGCACAATTGATAGTGGCAGTTCAGTGAAGTCTCAGTGTGTGTGTGTGTGTGTGTTTGTTTGAATCAGGCTCCATCTCCTCGGTCTAAACCCAGACACGAAGCAAGCAGCAGGAGCAGTCATCCCAACAACTCTCCTCCACAGTACAAACTCCACAGCTTCAGCCTCCTCAACCACGACAGGGAGCGTCTAGAGAGAAAGGTATTTGTGCGTGTTTGTGTGGTCAGAGCCCCCCGTCCACGACATCCACTTCTGTAATGCTTGTATTACACCCGTCTCTCAGATTGCAGAGTACAGAAAGGCGCGACGGGATCCCCCATCTGACCTCGTCCATCAACACAAAGAGGTCACACACAGACTGCATTGGCAGAAAGCGCAGCTGGAGCGAGCCTCTTCTGCTCAACTGACAGGTAACACACACAGAATACATACGAGTATGTGCTTCACTAACACATGTAAGTGTTTGGGCTGTCAAAGTTTATGCGATAATAACGTGTTAACAGCATTAATTTTGACTGCATTCATTTTAACGGCATTCATTTCTTTAATGCCTTAATGCCTGGATCTAAGGTCAGAAGTCAAGGGACTCCTTTGAAAATGGACATGCCAGTTATTCATCGCCAAAATTTAGTGTAAATTATTTAGCGTTATTTGGCCTGCTTTGCGTCAAGGTACTATGACATGGATACCAATGGATTCCTTAGGTTTTCTAGTTTCATATGATGCCAGTTTTACTCTTTAAAACTGAGCCCACTGCAACCTAAAAATCGCAAGTTGTGTTGATGCGTTAAAGAAATTAGTGGCGTTAAAACAAATTTGCATTAACGTGTTATTGTGTTAACTTTGACAGCCCTAAAATATATACATACATTTGTATAAAGCAGCATATTGACCCACTCCCATGTTGATAAGAGTATTAAACACTTGACAAATCTCCCTTTAAGGTACATTTTGAATAGCTAAAAAAATGTGCGATTCATCTGGATTAATCGCGATTATATATTTGAATTGATTTACAGCCCTAGTAAGTATTTGTCTCAACCTCTCAAACACCCACATTTCCCTTCACCACATGTGTAGAGTATGAAAACGTGCTGCGGCGCTCCGTCCAAGGCTATGGTGAATCTGTGAAGAAATACTCCAGCCAAGGCAACAGGGTGAGTACAGTTGTACTGTGTGTGTGTGTGTGTGTGTGTGTGTGTGTGTGTGTGTGTGTGTGTGTGTGTGTGTGTGTGTGTGTGTGTGTGTGTGTGTGTGTGTGTGTGTGTGTGTCTGTGTCTGTGTGTGTGTCTGTGTGTGTGTCTGTGTGTCTGTGTGTCTACATGTTGGGTCTTATTTTGCAAAGTTTTCATTCTCTTTTTAAAGGACGCTGCCAAGGATGCACTGGGCAGGTTGAAGATGGTAGAGAATGAGGTAAGGGTTGCTGTGTACTGTCAATATAAAATGTTTTATGTCTGTGTGTCTTATGGACAATGTGAAGTACTCCTTTTCTCTTTGCTTCAGCTGGAATCGCTGCAAAGGAAACGCACGGGATGAGAGGAGCGTAAGGGAGTGGAGACTTGGCTTGAGTACTGTTATATCACCTCTCTCTCATACACACTCCTATACAAACACTACAGCGGGGACTTTAAGCACATTTAGCATGATTCCATGCTGCTCATGTCCATGACAATTGCATGAACCAACATACGATCAAATAACTTGTCACGTGTGGTTAGTCGCCTGCCACAGTAATTAAAAGAAATCTTTCACTACAAAGGGGCACTGCATTGTAATGTGTTAAAGAGTTGATGGAGAAGCAGGCTTATTTGCACTTAAACACCAGAGAAAGCTGCTTCTGAAGCACGGCTTTACATTACCTGTGCTCTGTTCATTTTTTTTTTTTTTTAATACCCGTCTTTCCTTTGAGAATTACTGACGAAGAAGATCCCTCAGAAGTTTTACTTTTGGCACCAGCTCGGAGAGTCTGTTGGTGTCCACCGATGACCAAAAAATATGTGTGTGCGGGTGCTCTGAAGTGTGTTTAACCAGTGGACTGAGGTGTTTTTAACCCCTCTTCCCATATTTTATGTGTGTAATGAGCTTAATCTAATCTGTCTGCTCCAGTGTTCCCAGATTACAGTAATCTGCTCCGTTTGGAGTGGTGTGATATGGGAATAAAAAAAAAAAACGGGGCTTCGGGGCGCCGCAGCCTACATCCCATAATGAGGGATTAGTGTTTGTGTCACCAAGGAGACGACTAGATCAGACGTAGAGTTGCCTTTAGGGCTGAGGAGAGGGGGTGTTAGCAGCGTGCCATGAATGTGGTAGAAGCTTAGCTCCGCAAAAGGATTGCTTCTTCTTCATCAGCTGTTTCTTCTTTGTTGTCTTCTTCATCTTCACTCTCTTCACGCTAATTCCTTTTGCGTATATTCAGAGATTATTCAGAGTCATGAGTAATAGGCGGCGCCACTTGGATTTTCTTTAAACTCTTAAACAATATTAAGCCCATTATGCTGTCGATTAGAAAATAATTAACAGCTGCTGCGTCAGCGTGCTGCTATTTTCCACTTGTTTTGGCATAATGCAGTTTATAAAACCAGATTGTGTCCCACAGAGCTCTCCAGTGGCAGCACAGTGGGTGCTGAATAGTCTGCCCACAGGAAGACAACCCAATATGTGTCAGTAAGGCTGAGTAATTGCTCATTTCTATTTCTGTTGCCCCATAGACATCCCTGTCATTCCTCTCTACTTTACACTTATCGCAGCCGTGACGTCGAGGGGACACAATTCAGATATGTGACAACACTACATGTACGAAATCGTGTATTCTCTGTTCTGTGTAGTACTCTGGACAGATGTTTCCTCTCTGTGTGTTTGACAACATGCTAACTTGACCGCAGATTCTGTTGATCCACATTGATTGCGTGCAGCCAGGACGTAGCAGACCACTTTAAATGAGCCTTCCTGTATGCTTTTTATTTGACTCCTCGATGTGGATGTCTGTTAACTCCACTAATAGTTTTTTGGTCACGTGACACAGCAGAGAATCATGTGTTTGCCCTAATCCATCCACTGCCTCACCCCATTAGCAAATAATCCTGGTTAAAGTTGACCTGATATGGCCCTCCATAGTCTGTGTTGGTTTTATGTAACACCCCTTCCCCCACTTTTTTTTAATCTATCAGGAGAAGAGATCTTCTGACTCTTTGCAAATGGTACGTTATGGTGCTTTTGATCAGCTTGACGTATTCTTCTAGATGGACAGGGCAGTGGAAGGACAGATGACTGCTAACCTTTAGTTTAATATGGAGTGGCTCTTAAAGGACTATACCAGTGTGTGTGCAACCTTTAGCTCCTTAACTACTAGTCATGCACACTTAACATTTTTGCTGCGAATTTCTCAGTGTATGCAGCACCGTTTCAGATTTGATGTATTTTCACTACTGTTGCAGGCAGACGTTAGTTTCCATTTGTTTCAGTGCAGTACGCAAATCAGTTAGCAGACTGTTGAAATTTGCTTGCCAATCTAATACACAAATATGTGAATGGTTGAGCTAAACATTTACACAAGTGCATTATGTTGCATTATTCAGTTTTGCAGTTTGAAAAACTCTGCATAAACGGTAGGGCTCGGCAATATATCGATTTAATATCGATATTGTGATATGAGACTAGATGTCGTCTTAAATTTGGATATCGTAATATGGCATTAGGTGTTGTCTTTTCTTGGTTTTAAAGGCTGAATTACAGTAAAGTGGTACATTTTCTGAATTTACCAGACTGTTTTAGCTGTTCTATTATTTGCCTTTACTCATTTAGTCATTATATCCACATTACTGATGATTATTTATCAAAAATCTCATTGTGTATTTTTTTTGTAAAAGCACCCAATAGTCAACCCTACAACATCGTCGCAATATCGATATTGAGGTATTTGGTCAAAAATATTGTGCTAATTGTTTTTCTCCATATCACCCAGCCCTAATTAACAATGAAGATAATGTAACTTTGAGAAAAATGAATGCAGACTCAGTGGATTACACAACTCAAGCAAATTGCAAGAGTCTTCAAATTGGTTTTCATACTGTATGGAAATGAATGTCTATAACATGCCAAACAAAACAACTGAAAAATGCCTCTTACAATTAAAACCCAAGGCTTCAAGTGTCTTGTTTTGTCAGACCGACACTCCAAAACCCAGAAATATTAATTTTACTGTCACATAAGACAAAGAAAAGCAACAAATTCTCAGACCTTAGAAGCTGCATATAGGGAATGTTTGGTGTTTTGGCTTTTAAAAAAATACTTAAAAAGTATTATGCTTATTTTCAGGTGCACAATTGTATTTTGGGTTTCTACTAGAACATGTTTATATACTTTAATGTTCAAAAGAATACTTTATTTTTCTCATACTGGCTGTGCTGCAGCACCTCTTTTCACCCTCTGAGTGATACGCGCTAACTAGCTTTGTTTGAGGGTGTGCCAAACTAGCCACTAGGCAGGTATTATGCAGATGTGTTACTTGGTGACATCACCACGTTATGGAAGAAAAGGCAGGACTTTCCAGCGAGGCGTTTCAGGTGGTTCAGGAGCAGGGTTTCTGTGGGGGAGAGTAACTGCCTTTGGCGTGGACTTTGAGCTTTGTAACTTTGCAGACCTTTTACATGCACAAAAAACTATATAACACACTAAAGGAAAGGGAAAAAGTACTAAAGCATAATAGGTCCTCTTTAAACGTCAAACTCTTTAGATGTTTCAGATTTACAAAAAATAATTAACATTTCTTCAACACAGCAACAGTTTTGTTCTTTGAAGGATTAGGTGTTATATAAACTGCTAAAACATGCATAACCACTGGTTTGGACCATTAACATAAAATGTTTTTTTTTCTGATTCACAAAGTCATTAAAGACTGAATACGACCACGTAGCTCTGGTATAACCCCGGGTTGCAGCACTGGCATGTTTCAACACTGTTGAACACACACACAGAATCTGCAACTGAGCAGCACCCCTCTCTTGTCCTCCAAAACCTTTAACCCCATGTCACCTCAAACACACACACACTCCTGCCACATCACCCCACCGCTTAAGTAACCCCATGGCCTCTGAGGCTGACATGTTGTCACGGCAACGAGCTCATCAGCATTCAGCGTGGTAGTTGGATGGTCAGGACCCGGGGAGAGGGACATATTGTTAAAGTTTGTCCTGCTGGTGACTCACACTCCTTTCTCGCAGTTACAAGACACCACACACACACACACACACACACACACACACACACTCCCTCTCACTCTTTTTTTTGTTATTTTCGTATGTTTGGCTCTCCTCTCTGTTTGATCTGTAAACTGGCTACACTCCATTTAAAAAGAGGAACGTTTGGTGGGTCGTTTTACATTATTGTTAATATTTCTGTCCTGATCTGCTGCAGTAAATGTATTCATCTGGGCTTGGGAAAGTGTTATTCTTGACCTTTTTTTTAATCTGTTTAATCATGAAAGGGCAATCAATATAAATGTAATATTTGTATACAGTAAATATACAGCATAATATGCTCTGTCTCTATTTTTACGTGTAAGTCCTGATGATATGTGTAGCTCAAATGGGGAATGTATGTATGAAGGCCTGATTGTTAAGGCTTTATTATCTTCTGTAAGAGGTCGGTGTTAACATGAATAAAATGGTGAAACAGCACTGGATTCGTGTTTTCATTGAAATTACCAGATTTTTTCCATTTGGGCTCATTTCTGATCAACATTTTAGCTTAGACCCATTTTAACTGCTTTTATCAGTTTGACACTTAAACCTGCAGTAGGCAGAATATTTTTGGCATCATTGGGCAAAAATTCCACAAATAACCTTTCAGCATATTGTAATTCAAGTGTTCTGAGAGAAAACTAGACTTCTGTACCTCCTCATGGCTCTGTTTTCAGGCTTTAAAAAATCTAGCCAGTGACGAGAGACTTTGGCCAATCACAGGTCATTTATATATTCAACTATTGGCTGTTCATTCAACGGAGGCAGCTGTCAATCACTCACAAACTCTGATCAAATGGTCAAACTAGGCAGTGCTGATCAAATATGAATCAATACTCTGTTACTATAATGCCTATTTCTCGACTCAAGTGTTTTCAGAAACATCTTGTAGTGTACGGTTTAGATGTTAAGTTTGTTCAAGCTGGTGGGCGGTGCTTGGTATTTCCTCAACTGTTCTCAACATGGCTGCCGGGTCACTTACTTTCTAGTTTGACCATTTGATCGGTGTTCGCGAGTGATTGACAGCTGCTCAGAGATGACAAGGCTCCAGCTCGGCTCTGATTGGTTGTTTTCCTCCGGTCTGTGAAATCTTGCAGATGCCATTAGGAACACCGGAGGACACTGAGGCACATGATTTTTTTCAGATTACCTGTCTTTATGCCCTACTGTCAGGATATAGTGACCGTTTTAAAATCATATTTTCTCCATTTCTACCCGCAGCTGCTTTACAGACTTTTTTGTAAGAGAATACCTCATAAACATGATTTTGAACTGATTTTCACAAGTCTGCCACAGAACAATTCTGTTTGACTTCTGTAAAACATGATTAGATATAATGGATTTTCATATGATCTCATATAGTTTTAATTGCCTTCTTATCTTATTCTTAATGTTTCTTATCATGGTGCCATATTGATGCAGTTCTTTATAAAAATGTTCAAAATTTGTGGAATTTTCCCAAAAATAAAATTAACTGTATACAGAACATAATCTAATATATTTTTCCTTCTTGTTACCTTCAAAACATATAAACATGTCTTTATCCTGAAATTTAATTGAAATCTGGCATTTATCCAACGGCTGTGAAGAAAGCAGGGAAAGCTGTCATCACGGGGTTGTGTTTGCCATCAAACTGTGCACACGTGTGTCAAGTAAGTGCAGGTTAACATTTCTCCGTCTTTGCTACACTATGCCCAACTGGGAAAAAATGTAGGCAGAATATGATGGAAGCTACCACAGAGAGAGCAGCTACAACAAAGACTGTGAAACTACTTAAAAGTATTTATAAGCCGGTCTCACAAGAAACGTGCGGCTCAAAAAGAGATGTGCCGATCGACAGATGTATTCGGGGCATAAAGATGTTACAAAATAAGGGGCAGAATAGAAATGTTTATTTTTAGTTAAGTTAGATAGACATTATATCAAAATTGTAGACTATACCTCTCAGTATTGGTAACACGTCCCACATAGTCCCACACAAACATACTCTTTGTCCCACACAAACATACTCTTTGTCCCACACAAACATACTCTTTGTCCCACATTGTCCCACACAAACATACTCTTTGTCCCACACAAACATACTCTTTGTTGCACATAAACATACTCTTTGTCCCACACAAACATACTCTTTGTCCCACACAAACATACTCTTTGTCCCACATTGTCCCACACAAACATACTCTTTGTCCCACATAAACATACTCTTTGTCCCACACAAACATACTCTTTGTTGCACATAAACATACTCTTTGTCCCACACAAACATACTCTTTGTCCCACATAAACATACTCTTTGTCCCACACAAACATACTCTTTGTCCCATATTGTCCCACACAAACATTGTCCCACATTAGCATACTCTTTGTCCCACATTGTCCCACACAAACATACTCTTTGTCCCACACAAACATACTCTTTGTCCCACATAAACATACTCTGTGTCCCACATTGCCCCACACAAACATACTCTTTGTCCCACACAAACATACTCTTTGTCCCACATTGTCCCACACAAACATTCTCTTTGTCCAACATTGTCCCACACAAACATACTCTTTGTCCCACATTGGGTACGTCCGGTCACACTTTATTGCCCATTTTTCCTTTTAAAATAATGTTGAACATCCACCCACAATATTCTGGTATACACACATTGATAAAAAGAAATGACATATTGTTTCTTCTAGTTCACAGACAGTGCAGGAATATACTCAATATCAATCCACAAGAAATTGAAACAATAAAATATAAGAAGACAAAAATAGACGTTTTTTTTTTTTTCCAGACAATGCTCTCTGTTGTTGTTGGGGTGGGGGGTGAGGCTTGAGGCTTTGGTGTTATGCTAATAACGTGTTTGAATGTGAGATTTCCCCTGACAAAGGGGGGAAAGATGAGAGAGGGGGGATGGTGAACAAGAGAGAGGGAGAGGGAGAGAGGGAGAGAGGAGTCTTGGTGAGCCTGTGGTGGGCGTGGCCACCGAGCAGAGCGCTTCCTGCTCGGATGAACACGTGGTTCCGTGTCTGCCTCCCTGCCTGCCTGTCTGTCAGTGTGTGTGAAGGTTTCCAGCCCTTCTCTCACTCCTCTCTCCCTTATTTCTCCTTCAACACAGCAGCAGACCTTCTCCTTCCTCTCTCTACTCCTCCGTCCCACCCTAACCCGCACCTCCTCCTCCTCTTCCTCCTGCTGCTCTTCCTCCTCTCTGCTCGGCTCCGGGACTGACTGCCAGCAGCCAGGCCGCGGTCACTTCAACGTGTATCAGAGGGTGTGTGTGTGTGTGTGTGTGAAAGTGTGTGTGTCAGAGAGTGAGTGAGTGTGTGAGTGAGTGAGGGTGCAACCGGTCCATCCCGTGTTATCTGTCTCTCCCCGCTATCCCGCCTCGTTGTTCGGATCATGACGCTGGAAGCGATCCGCTACCGGGCCGGCTCTCTGCAGATCCTTAACCAGCTGCTGCTGCCTCACCAGACCGCGTACGATGAGCTCCGCTCGGTGCAGGACGCCTACGAGGCCATCAAGTCCATGAAGGTAACGGAGCTCCTTTCTCGCTCTCTTCTCCTCCTCTTTCTCTCCCCCTTTCTCTCTCTCTGCATGCCCGCTGCTGGTGCGTTTATCCCCGTCGTGCATGTGTTTTTTACCCCCCCGTCTGGGTCTTTTGTGCTCCACCACCACTGCTGCTGCTGCTGCTGCTGCTCTCTCATGTGTTGCCGTCGGTCGGCCTGTATTTTTGTTTTGGATGCACCTGCAGCATCTACCCCCCAACAACCATCCTTTATATGTAGTTTAGTGCACAAACTAGACATCTGCACACAGCCATGAAATAATATGCCCCCTCCTCTTCTTCCTCCTCCTCCTGCTCTTTCTTTGGGAGAGATTATTGATGAATTATTAATGACCTTTGCCAGGGTTTTTGTTCGCGTTTTGGTCTTCTTGCTGCTGCACTCAGTGACACCTCCAGCTCATATCTCTCTCCTCCATCCTGCATCCTCCATCCTGAAGCCCCTGACACATGTTGTTCAAGTTCTCCCAACAGCTGGGGACAGATGTTCACTTATTAGGGCACTCTTTTGTCTTTCCAGTTGGTCTTCCACACATGCAGCAAGCTACACGTTTGATCCTGTGTGTGTGTGTGTGTGTGTGTGTGTGTGTGTGTGTGTGTGTGTGTGTGTGTGTGTGTGTGTGTGTGTGTGTGTGTGTGTGTGTGTGTGTGTCAGAGTGAAGGAATGTACCATATGAGCAGAGAGGGTGATGTCATGATAATAATAATGGAGTCTAATGGTAGAGAGAGAGACAGAGAAATGAACTCTGAGACAGATGATTTCATTTCGGTCAAATCTGTCGTGACAACTTTTGGCTCACCCACTTACAACTCTGTGGTGGAAAGCGATTTAATAATCCTCCTCGTGCAAAAACTGCTAGACGTCTGATGGAAGTTGGCATAGAAACCAAAGATGGATGGACCACCATGTGATGCTGACTTTGGGCCGGTTGTGGCTCTGATTGGTAGAGCGGGTCGTCACCAATCGGAAAGGTCGGCGATTCGATCCCCGGCTCCTCCAGTCCACATGTGGAGTTGTCCTTGAGCGAGACACTTAACCCCAAATTGCTCCGAAAGGCTGTGCCATCAGTGTGTGAACGAGTATTTAGATTAGATCCTGACGGGCAGGTTGGCTCTGCCATCCGTGTTTGAATGCTGACATGTAGTGTAAAGGCGCTTTGAGTGGTTAGAAGACTAGGAAGGCGCTATATAATAGATAAATCCATTTACCATTTACTTTCCTCTTCCTCCTCCTCCTCCAGGTGCGGGGCGCCCCGGCCATCGCCATCGTCGGCTGCCTCAGTCTGGCTGTGGAGTTGCGGGCAGGCGCTGGGGGCGATGACCCCGTGACCTTCATCAGGGAGTCCTTGTGCCACCTGACCTCAGCTCGGCCCACCGCCGTCAACATGGGCCGCGCCGCCCGCGAGCTGATGGAGTTTGCCGAGAACGAGAGCATGGAGAAGAACTCGGAGCAGCTCAGAGAAAGGTGGGTTGGTTAGAGGGAGATGACCGACCGGGCAGCTGCACATATTCATTGTCAGTTTGGGGTCATTTGATTAATTGAAACATTGATTAAAGGATAGTTTACATATTTTACATTTACACTCCCAGATCCTTTCCTAACGGGATTTTAATGTAAGGAATGGGGGGACAAAATTCACAGTCCTTGTTCCGTGAAAAACTGCATTTCCAACTTCAACCAAAGCTAATGTGAGCAGTTTGATTTAGTCAAATCAAACGGGTTACTTCAAAAGTTGCTGTGTTTTAACATCCTTATTCTCTCTTTTTGTTACTATCCCCCACTGGAGCTCAGCCGGGGAAACAAAAAGAGGACATTTTGCACTTAAAAGAGAGTAACTATGGAGGATACCCACTTAAAGGACGGGTCTATTATCTGTTTTTTTTTTTTTTTTTAGGTTTTTATATCATTCTGTAGCTTCACAGTGGTGTTCCTTATGTATTCAGACCATTGCAGTTTAGGTCCAAGCATGTATGTTTTAGGCCTCAAGATAGTATTTTCCCGAAACCCTTAAAAAAAATTTCCCATATGACCTGTCGAAATTTTCTGCAGGATGACGCTGCTACATGTACAGTATATACTGTATACAGCCTCATTGTCAGTATGTTAATGTTACATGCAGAAACTTAGATGGCGGTTGGCGCACACTCCCAGTTTGGAGAAGCAGACCGAAGTACTGGTATGGAAGCTAAGCAATGTACTGCTGTGTGGACGCCACGCTAGTTCGGATCCGAAAGTCACACAATAACACGAACAAACTAACGTATCAATGCAGCAGTAGACCAGCAACTCCCCGTGTCCTGTGAGGTAAAAGTACTGCTTTTATGAATGGAGTCTGGTCTGGTAGCTTTGAAGACTGCCATATAACTGCTTCAGTTCCCCGTCGGAAAGGGCTCTCTGATGGCGAGGTAAATCTGTGAAAATATTCTAATTATAGCGTATACTTAATCTGATATTAAACACTTTTTCAGGTGGCTGAAATATGTTTTTCTGCTGCTGATGGTTTTACCTCGCTATCAGACAGCCCTTTCCGATGGGGAACTGAAGCCTTTACACACAGTAGCTCTCTTCAAAGCCACCAGACTACATACACAAAAGCAGTATTTTTACCAAGTACAGTGCGGGAGTACACATACAACCCCACTTAAAAAAATCCGAACTAACCCTTTCAGTTATTTCCAAACTTAGCCCAGCTAACTTTGACTCAGCTAGTGCTAGTGTTATTCATAGCCTTATTGATTAGCTTCGATTAGCTTAATTTGTAACCCACATAGCCATTTGAAAACAGAATGCAGATGGACCCGCCCTTTAATTTGCGAGCTCAGACGGCTGAGCTCTTGTTAGCTTTTGCACAGAACAAGGACTGTGGATTTTGTCCCCAACGCTTGAACGGCATTAAAATCCCTATCTTTATTAGGAGGGATCTCTTTAGGGCCGCTATGAATAAGAAGAATGATTACAGGGGCCAGTAAATCTTTCCATGGACATTGAATATTGTTTTAGATAGATTTAAAAATTGCAGATTTGTTTGGTGACGTTTTACTAAATTGTCACATTTGGAGCACCCTGTGTAGTTTTTGGATCACTAGTAGCGCTATGGAGCCATGTTTTTTACGCGCGGGCCCCTGTTTTGTTTGTTCTCGCGCACAAGGATGCAGATGCACACAGGTGACGGGACATCCTAATAGTTTCAAGTTATTCCACTGATCTACCGAAGACCGTTAGCAAACAAACATGAATGCAAAGCTGGCTTCAAACAAACAAACAAACAAACAAACAAACAAAGCGGCTTTGCAAGTGTTTTATGAAGAAGATGCAGCATTTGCATTGGAAAACATCCGTTTAGCCTCAAGGATACACACACATTCACTAAAGCTAGTTTTAGTGAATGTAAACAGAAACTTTTATTTGTTTTCAGGAAAACTCCAGAGGACACCTTTTTAAGGCAAATGGCCACTCCGTCAGCAAACAATGAGCATATGGCTCGTTTCCTCTGTCATATCACTAAAAGATATTGTGTGACTTAAGATGATCTTAACTTGTGTTTATCACACAAGATCTTTTCTGAAAATCTGAAGTCAAGTTAGCTGCTGATCTGTCACACGTGAAAATGGCGAAGCCCATATACTATACTGTGTATGCCGTTGCAGATTAACTGTCAGTGTAGAGTAGTAGAGAAGAAGAGAGTGTTTTTTATTTTTACAGTATTAATTTGCTCAACAGGACCGTAGCTTAGAGCTGCACATGCAGGCCAGCAGGAAAGCAGCAGAACAGATATGTGAAGGGTTGAGAGAGATGTTATGGTGTAAAAATAGCATCCAGGTGGACAGTGGCTGTCATGTTGAGACAATACACCAGATTTTGGGTAGAGATCCTCTGATCCAGTACACCAGATCGATGTTGGCTCAAATGCTGACCTCATTAAGTGGATTGAGTGTTGACCAGATATGACCAATCCGCATATAATACAGTTCCTTTATCAGTGTCATTATAAAAGCCAGTGTTTCTTAGGGGTGTAAGAAAATATCGATACACGAATCGCAATATTATGTTTTGTGACACTGTATCGATTTTTAATCAACCTGCCGGTAGATGAGGACGCTATTCTGTTTTATGGAGGTTGTAACAGGCTCAATTTTAAAGCTAGAGTGAAGGTGAAACTATGAAAACCTAAGGAATCCATTGGTACCAACCATGTCGTACTTGCTTGACGCGAAGGACGCTAAATAATGCTCCAAATGTACGCTATATTTTGGCATGGCCTTTTTCTAAAGGGTCCCTTGACCTCTGACCTCAAGATATGTGAATGAAAATGGGTTCAATATGGGTAATTCCATACAGTTTGGGGCCAAAACCCATGCAATTATGCAGTATAAATATATTTTCGCCTATTCTAAAATGGTGTATTTGAACATTTCTGTATACTTGGGTCCATAATCAGTCTTAGAATTACATAAACTGGGTATCACTGTAAAGCTGAGACTCTTGTGGATCCAATGAGCCCAATTGTATCCATGTTTGATGATGTTAGTCACCGTGACGTCACCCATTGGTTTGTGGACTGCCGTTTTGAGCCCTCGAGTTTGGCATTTTGGCCGTTGCTATCTTGTGGTTTTTGGAATCAGAGATGATGAGGGTGGAGCTATGTGCAACCAAACGCTGAATAAGAATTTTTTTAAGCAACTAAAAAGGTTATAATTAACTTTCATGAAGTGAAAACTCACTGTGAAAGGGTTAAAGTTGTAAGACGAAAACACGGACAACTCCCAGACTGGACAACGCTGTGGTAGCGACCTGTCAATCACAAGGTAGCCACGCCCTAAAGCATCCCCTGCTTTATGGTCTATTTGACTCTAAATGGGACCATAATTTACTAAATGAACATCATGCTGTATTGAAGAAGACTTGAAACTAGTGATTGAGACCATAAACTCATGTTTACAATGTTTACTGAGGTAATAAATCAAGTAAATAGTAGGCTCACTTTCTCATAAACTTCTATACAATCAGACTTCTTTTTGCAACCAGAGGAGTTGGCCCCTGCTGGCTATTAGAAAGAATGCAAGTTTAAGGCACTTCAGCATTGGCTTTACTTCTCAGACACCAGAGTTTGCTGCCTGGTCACAGCGGGCACCTGACTCCATGCCCACAACAATCCCTCATGCCTTCATTTTAGAAATCACAGAACAATGATTCAAATAAGTTCCATGCAGAGAGGTATACAGATTTTAGATTTGTGAAAAAGAAAACCTCCCCCTGTGTTGGAGCAGGAATCGATATCGGCAGATGCCCTGAGTTGAGGGATCGGTATCTGTAGCCGAAATAAAAAGTTGGATCGATGCTTGGTACATGAGGCAAATGTGATACAGCCACAAGTGAAGGAATGGAGGAGGGAAAGGATGAAAACCCAACATTAAGAAAAAGATTATGGATTAGAGAAATGGAGAAAGAGATCCAGAGAAACTGAAGTCAGGACAAACAGAAACATGGAGACATATTGTAACTGCAGACTTGACGGACACATTAAGTCCACAGTGGCAGACGGAGCCTCTTCTCAATTCCCACCTCTTGTGGCCCCCCTCTTGCAGTGTAATTGCCTGGATCGAAGACATGCTGGAGCGTGACGTCAATGACAACAGGAAGATCGGTAACTATGGTGCCCAGCACATCCTGTCTGGCGTTCCGAGGGACTCCGTGACCATCCTCACGCACTGCAACACCGGCTCGCTGGCCACAGCTGGATACGGGACTGCGCTCGGTAAGACCGGAGCCTCGGTGTGACAAGAGGGTAAAATATTTACGGTGCTGTAACTGTAATAATGACTCTGTGTTTGTGCGTAGGCGTGGTGCGAAGCCTCCACGCGCTGAGCAGGCTGAAGCGCGTGTACTGCACGGAGACGAGGCCGTACAACCAGGGATCCAGACTGACGGCTTATGAGGCAGTGGCAGAGGGAATCCCTGCTACGCTCATTACAGACAGCATGGCGGCCCTCACCATGAGAGAAATGGACATCACAGGTGTGTGTTTGTGTGTGTGTGGTTTCTCTTTTTCCTTTTATTCAAACTTTCTCGGCGCTAACTTTCTTTCCATCATGTGTTCTCCCTCTCAGCTGTGGTGGTCGGCGCAGACAGGGTGGTTGCCAACGGCGACACGGCCAACAAGGTGGGCACGTACCAGCTGGCCATTGCCGCAAAGCACCATGGGATTCCCTTCTATGTGGCCGCACCCAGCACGTCATGCGACTTGAGCCTGGAGAGCGGCAGGGACATCATCATCGAAGTGCGCCCCCCCGAGGAACTCACCAGTATAAACGGAGTCCCCATCGCTGCCCCGGGTAAGACGTGTGGGATGTTGTTGGTTTTTGTGCGAGGGGGGGAAAAGTCACAAACGGGAATGTTAATAATTAACCATTTAACCAACGTTAAAAACTTTAACCGATTAACACTAACAGTTAAACAGTTAAAAGAAATATTAATAATGAATTAAGAAGCTGAGCAAAACTCAGAGGAGTGGCTCGTCAGTTAAAGGGGGAAAAGCGGCTCCACCTTAGCTGAGGAGTTGTAGCCGCGTAGCATTTATTCACCCACAAATAAACTGTACACACACTGCTTCAGCTACGTTCACAGCTATAACGCCACCAACAACCCCACACTCACCGCCGCCACACACACACACACACACACACACACACACGGTCTGTCGGACACTTGCTAAAGTTACGCCGTGCCGACAGACTGTATGTGTGTGACAATGGCGAGCACGAAGCCGCAGCTATAGCTTCTAACGTAGCGCAATCACACGGGGGTTGTCGGACACTTCCGATCGTTACGTCGGGCGACAGAGTATTTTTACGCCAGGCAGACACACAGCTGACAACCTGCTAAACTAAACTGTGAACTGGGGACTTAGCAGACAAACACTGCAGCTGGCGCACCGCGGCATGCAGGCACTAATGTTGTTGGTTAACGGTTAATAATCGATTAAGTCACAAATGTTGTTTTTAAAAAAAAAAACTCGAGAGGAACGTGTACAAACAGTGAGTTCAGTAGATGACCTGTAAGCGAAAGCTTGGAGAGATGGAAGAGCGTGGCCCAGTTCCAATGTCCGCACTAAGCCCTGAGCACTGAACCCTCACTGACTTTAATTGACGTCATTTGCAGTGTAAGTGCCAGAATTAAAGACGGTGCAAAGGGCTCCCAATGCTGTATGAAGCTGTATGTTGGGCTCCAATTTCACAAAGCTCTTGCTTCTCTCTGTTTGTAAACATTTTCTTGAGAGCTCTTTCAATGTTTTGGGGGATTTTTGGGCAAGTAACCAAGTCGCCATTACTGCGGTGTTGTCTCCCTACTGTACGCACACGTTTGAATACAAGCTGTCCGAAGAAGTGTACAATTTTCTACTTTTACTTTCTACATAACATTACTTTTGACAACGATGTCTAGGAGTTCAGGAAGAACCTGAGCAGTTCTGCCTGACGTTAGCCTAACCTGAGTAACATCAGCTAAGTTAACAGTGCTTAGCTAGCGTTAGCTAACGTTAGTGGGCTACAGACACAGTCTAGGGACTACAGCGGTCCCACACGATCAGTTAACTCAATCAACTAACTGTGGGGTTATTGTGAAATACAACATTAGTTGCTCTAACTAGGGCAATCTAGTGACAAAGTAAACATCATTATCGGCATCACATGCAAGTTGTTGTGTTAACTGGGTCGTGGTTGCTCATAGTGACAGCTGTTGAAAACACAAACAGAACATTTAGGTGTCCTTATAAAAGGCTTCAATTTGACTTTAATCCATTTAAAATACACACTTATCTCTGTTTATTATCTACGTCGACCATTTATGCAAGTTATTACGAGCAACCACGGACGCTCTGGGCCGAAAGTCACCAGTTAACACGGCTAGCAGACAGTAGAGTCACTATGACTTGCCACCGCAGTAATGGCGGTGCCGCTAGATCACGAAACATACAAAGCGGTCGCTGGATTCGTGTAAACCTTTTATTAGACAGTGACAGTAGAGAGTTGACAGGAAATGAGGTTGATGGATGAGGAATGACACACAACAAAGGTCCCAGCCCAGATTAAAACTAGAGATGTTGCAGTTCATGATCAGTGCCTTAAACCCTAAAGACCATCAGGGCGTCCACGCCAAAAAAATGTTAACATTGGAATGCTATGAATTGTGGGTAAGTCCCCCAAGAAAGTCTGCAAAATTGCAGACTTACAAAATGTGTTCAAAAAGAGGTTTTAAAAAAAAGCCCTCAATCGCCTACCAGGTTTCACAGTGGGACAGCCCGGAGCTCTTACAGGGCTCAAGGTTTAGGACTCAAATCGTCAAGTCCTCTCACAGACATTTTGAAGCCTTTGTGAACATTTTCTGTAAAACCCCATGTCTGCAAACTTTGCCGGAGGAAATTACCCACAAATCATAGAGTTGTGACGTTAAATACAGGGTTACCACGGTTACCAGGGGAAGCCCCAAGGTGTAAAAAAGGTAAACAAAGAGGAGGATGCAGGTGTTCAGCCTGGCATATTTACATTTACACAGAAACATTAACATTAAGGATTTAGGATGGTAGATGAGAAACACATGAAATCAGAGGAATGCCAGCATTAGGGATGTGACGGTGAGGACATTTTCCCACCGGTTAATAAACTTGTGACAACACTAGTGTTACCGATTACACCAGACATTTTACAAGTAAAGCTGACGGTCAATATGTGTAGCGCGCTTAGTTTGATCTTTACCGTCGGATGGCTGTGTGTCTGGCCTCTCCGGTCCAGCTTTTGCTGCGAGGCCGCAGGGGTCAACCTGGAGCCGCTGTGCCGTGCACACTGGCTGTGAACGCTCCGTCCTCCTCGCGGCGATTGCCTCATTAACGTGATGGTTCCCTTATAGCATTTGGTTTAAATCTGAAATATTGCCAAATAGGTGCGTTTGCTTTTCGCTTTCGACACCAAATCCTCCGCCATCTCTCGGTCTGTCAACTCTCTCTCGTCCCGTGTGTGTGAGAAATATGACACCTGCTGCTCTGAGCTGAGACTCCATATGGATGCATTCACTTTCAGTTTGTAGCATTTGTCATCCGACTATGTATTGATAACACGGCGCTGATACGCCAAAATGAACTAAATGGGTTTTATTTCTGTAAAAAAAAGCATAATGTAATCGGTGTGTGTCCGACCACCGTGTAACACCGGTAACACAGACTACCGCAACAAGCCTAGCCAGCATTAAACTATATTGCACACCTGGTTTATTCATCAACCACTTCTTTTAATTTTGCTTAATGAAGTTTGACAAAAACACGTAAATAGATTTTTTTGACAGTTGACTCTAGTCTCGTGAAGCAATAGCCTGGAAGACGTTCCAATAGGCAGTAAAAATCGTAAAATAAAAACCCACAATTGGCGTCGTCAAGTGATATGTTGGCGCAAAGTGCTGTCCCATTCCTATTTATACCATTTCAAGCCCTTGCAGCCTCTTGCACTCAACCATTTACCAGGTGACATCAGTCAGGTCCCTTAGGGTTCAGGACTAATGTACTTAGGTGGGACATTGGGATTGGGCCTGTGAGTCCATAAGAGCGGACGTAGGATGTGTGTTTTATGTGAGTTTGTTAGTGCTGAATTGAGTCATTTGATCTCTAATTACGTTGCCAGAGCAGAGAGGTGCTCGGTGACATCACAGTAATTAAAGCACACATTTAATGAGCACACTGGTCCCCGGAGAGGAGGACGTGTGCTCGTACATTACGTTTCCCTTTCTTGTTAACTTTCCTCTCACACCCTTCTCTGGTCCTTCTTGTAGACAGCATTTTAAAATAAGATTATACAGCTGTATTTTTTATTATAAGACCATCATTTTATGTTTTTCTTACATTCACCAAATCCCATTAAAAGACCAGCAATGAACTGATTGAGCTATTGCCTGACGTATAGGGTATTCCTCTGTTCCACAGAGCTCCGTAGTTGTTCAAAAACTATTAATGAGACACACCATTGCACTTGATGACATGTTCCTTCATTACCATAAACAAAGACACTGTAGTTTATTTAGAGTCAATCCCACACACACCCTCCTGCTGCTGCTGTAAACACTCACTGGAGCACCAAATGTGGATTCATTTCTCTTTACTGTTTGAGCAATTTGCTAAAAACACTACAGTGCTCAGCTCATTTAGGAAATACTGAGCCTTTTTAGAAATTTAATATAATTTAAAAAAATGTATATATTAGTGTACCATCTTAAAAAATGGGACGCTATTTATTAGTGTGCCATCTTTAAAGAGTTAAGTCTGTGGCCGCCACAGACAGAACAATGAAGTCCCAAAGTACTGAGTGACCGACTAAGGCAATTGTTCCCAACCTGGAAAATAATCTGAGAAGAGAAAGTCACTCATGTTACAGTGCTGAGTACAGTAAACATGCAGAGTGTAATAAACCTAGGACAAGGGGTCATCAGTAGAATTACTTGGTTATCTAAAAGCAATGAATAAACAGATGAAATAGCTAAAAGTAACAGAAAACTGTCGAATTAGCTATAAATGATGGATAAATGGTTAAAATATTATATATTGGTTAAAAGTGATGGATAAACATTTGAAATAGTGTGTAATATTTCAAAGGATCTATTAGCAGAAATGGAATATAGTATTCATAACTATGTTTTCATTCGTGTATTATCAGCTGAATCTAAAAATGTTTTCGTCAGCTTAGAATGAGCCCTTCCTCCTCTTCCTCTTCACGGAGTCCACCATGTTGCTCCACCATGTTTCTACAGTAGCCCAAAACGTACAAACCAAACACTGGCTCTAGTCAGAGCCTTTCACATTTTTACGCTACCTGAAGGCCATCGTAGTTCTCCGACAAGCTCGTGAAACTGCAGTAACGTGAGCCGAAGAGGGCAAAACTGTGGTACCGCCAGCTGTGTCTGACTTCCGTTGCTCCTAAAGTAGTGTTATTAGGGTATGGATGGCCTCTGAGCGAGGCCAACGGCTGGTGAATTGACCCTTTGCTAAGTACCGCCCCTCGAATGCAGACTGGCCAATCATAGCGCAGCATCGGCCAGCTTCGACCAGTGTCCGACAACATCTACGGCTCTGCTCCATAGACTCATGCAATCCTTTCAGATTATCTTCATTTTCAGGCTGGTTTTGTGGATTTCGAGCTAGTCATGGTTTAAACGTAGTGACTGAGGCACGTGTAATAGTGATGCTCTTTACTCGGAGAGGTTGGAAGGAGATAAATATTACGTTTTGACGTAAAAACCTATGGAGCTAATGTTAGCAGAGACACGGGCAGACATGGGTCTCTGGGTATGGGGGGTACAACACATGCGCAGTGTAACTGAAGCGTTGCGATTGGCTCAATTTCGGCGAGTGCAGACCGGATTTTACTGCGCATTTGTGGTACCCCAAAGATATGACACGTTGATGAAGCGTGACCACTGTGGTCTGTAGCTATAGCTTCTACCTTTTATCTTTTTAAACTGTTGAGTCAGTTTGACATCCTGATATATCCTCTAAACGCATATTGTAGATTCTTGTGTCTGCTTCTCTTTTAAATCACTTTTTTGATTTTTTCCAAAAATTAGACGATATTAATGCAGGGCGTGCAGATGGTGACAGTGTGGGCTCTATGGTAGCTATGAGTAGCAGCAGAGGGGCGGGGCTTAGCAAAGGATCAATGGGCTGAAAATAATGGATAAATGGTTAAAGTAGTACCCTAAAAGTAAATAATAAATGGTTGAAATAAATGTCAGTGTCGAAGAAGGGGTACTTGAGTTGGTCTGCTGTGGGTGTACAACCGACAAAAAAGGTTAGGAACCACTGATCTAGACTACAGTGTCGCCAACCTTGTTTTTTAACCCCGTCACTCACTCCTTACTGTTCACTGCAGGTATCGAGGTGTGGAACCCGGCGTTCGACGTGACCCCTCACCAGCTCATCACAGGAGGCATCATCACAGAGCTGGGAGTCTTCCTCCCCTCTGAGCTCCAGGCGGCGCTCACCGGTCGCCTCACCGCCCTCTAGAGCCACTCAGCGCCACCTGCTGGTCCGTGTGCACCACTGCACCTTAACGTCACACACTCAGAGACACTTTCATTTCATCACAGAACACACATGCACACACACACACACACACAAACACACACACAAACACACACAGTCATAGTTGTGGTTTCATTTAATTTTGGTCAACGCACACGTCACTGTTACATGTCAGTGGTGCACACAGAAGAAAATCTGTTCTTCAGTCTCTCACTCACTCACACACACGTATTCACTGCAGGGAGTCAAGCAGACACACGTGCAGTCTCCCCTTCCTTTCTTTTGTTACCCTCTTTGTTTTCTGTAGTCTTACAATTTCATCATTTCCATCCCATCTTTCATTCTTTCTTGCCGCCTCTTTCTCTTTCTCTTTCTAAATGGCTTCTGCGACAACGAGTAGCTCTCGGCTGGACTCAATCCTTTAAATTCTATTTGGCAAAAAGAAATATGATTTAATTCTTCTTCAACTACAAAAACAAAAAACTTCCAAAAGGTCTGTTTTTTTTTTTATTTCAAAGTAGTGTTTTTTTTTATCAGCCATGGTTTCTAAAATGCTGCTACCCACTTGTAAATATACATATTCTTGCTGGTAGTGTGTACATATGTAGAAAACTAACCCCTGCTAGTAAAAGGTACTGCTATTTTAATCAAATGTGTGGTTATTTGAAATCAAATTTGACATCAAAAATGTTATATTAACATTTAATTTATTTCGTTCTGCGTAGAAACCTTTTTGTAGAGGAATAACCCAAATTTCTAGCACATCAATTTTCTCAAGCAGATTTTCAGTGATATCCACAATTGTATTTCACTTTCGCTTTTTACCCCGTGCGGCAAAATTCAGAATTTTTTGATCGATCCTCGTTAGTCAGCTGAAGCCTACGACAACACATGGCTGTATTTATACCTCACTCCTTGTTTGTATCTTGCTAATCCCAGTTGTACTGTATCATACCACACTTGTATTCTCATAATGTACTTATATATATGTAACCATACTTATTTCAGCACCATACAAATATTCACCATACTGCACAGGACGCTCTGTAAGAATGAAAAATCTAAAAAAAAAAAAAAAAAAAAAGGGAAATTGTGTCATTTTTGCCATAACAGCTTTTGCTGTGATCTCAGAGGTCTGTTATGCTGTTGTATTTCTGTAATACAGGCATCACCATTAAAGGAATAGTTCACCCCAAAATGAAAGTTTGGTCATCTGCTCACTTGCATGTCAGTCAAAAAAAAAAATACCTATGTAGCTTCAGGCTTATCTCAAATTATTTTTTAAATAACATCGTTTTACAGGCTAGAAAAATGTATTAAAAAAAAAATAATCAAATGATAAGTTGATATCTTGATATTTCCCGAAGCACTCTGCTTGCTGCTGAAAAGTGTGTTCGGCATCAGAATAATACAGGAAAAGCTAAATAGCTTGACATTGGACTTAAAAGCTGCAAAAATCAATATATCTTTATATTAACAATGGGGGAAAAAATTACTACATGTAATGTAGTTTTAGCTTCTTTAAGCTCATTGTTTTGGTTTTACAGCCCGAACCTTCACTGTTTTGATTCAGTCACACTGCACTTATCAACCTTTTTTTAGTCTTAAAGGAAGCTGTTTTCAGTGAAAAAGCAGTGCTAAGCCCACTCTACACTTCCTGTTTAGCACCAAACAACAGACATAGTAAGCAACTTAGTAGTTAATATCCCCCTCAGGAGTCGGTGGAGACCAGAGGAGAGCTGAATTTAGAGTAAATATTGGGCTTATATTTGTCAGTCGGACACAAACATGACCCCGAATGCATGATTGTGTTGCTCTGTATCCACAGGATGCGTAAATACACAACTGTTTGCCAACATGTCTTAACAACTTTATAAGGTGGTAATATGTCAATGTTGTGTTTACATCTGGTTATGCTGCCCCCGAGTGGCCAAAAAAAGCAATTAATGCTAAAGACTCACCGTCTTGACATTATGCAGGTATTTGAAAGTGTTCGGAGAAACAAAGGCATGTATTTTGTTTTACATTTATAGATCTGTAAAAGGATGGTTTTAACTTCAGTTACTCAGAAGTCTACACACTTCGGAGTTAGTCAAAAGCTTGGCGTGGGGATTATTTTGAGGTGAACTATTCCTTTAATATTTAGGGGGGGTCTTATCCACACTGCCGTATCTGTCTGCAGAAAGCTCTGCGACACATGCCGTTATGCCACCAACAATCAGAATGTAATATTCATCTTTCTTTTGTCGGGACAGATTTCAGACACTCGGTCACTTCTTGCCTTTGTGCTCTGTTGAGAATGTGTTTCGACTGTTTGGATTAATCCCTCCTCATTAGTGAATTGCTGTTTTACTCCAGACTGACTTCTATCAGACTTACTCCATGAGATCAGCGCCACGGGCGGCTGAAGACAGGTTTTGTCCTTAGTTTCCTTTTCTAGCCCTGTCAGCTATGAGTTAATCTCTTCTTGATCCTGAAGATGAAGTTGCAGTTAACTTTTAGAAGCAAACTGAGTAAACAGGGGAAAACAATGTAGTCTAGAGCTGAAATTATTACTCCGTTAAATTAACAGAAAAAGAATCACTATTTGGATAAGATAATCACTTATGATATTTTTTAAGCAAAAAATGTGAATATTTGCTATTTTTCTTAGTTTAATATTGATCATTAATTGCAGCCCTTCCTTCATCACACACCCTTATTGACTCTAATTTATAAATAACATTGCAGCAACCAGTTTTAACACCTGACAGTGACCTACTATTTACCCACAGCCAGTAGACTGTTATTGTGTGAAAGGTGTATGACTGAGTTCCTGCAGTTTTGTCACCTGGCCAGTGATCCTACAATGCATTTGTTGTTCTAAGAGGCTCAATAGAAAAGTCTCCAATAACTCAATCTGTATGGGACACACCTACTCGCTGCACTGAATGTCACGGGGCCAGACTCACACTGCTCACTGCCTTAGAGGTGCAGCACCAATATAGCTCAGTGATGTGTGCTGACAGCAGACCCTCAGTCCTTCCTTCTCCCTGGTTTATATCACGTAGCCATCTCAACCATCTCGTCAAGCCCACAGAAATCTGGAGAAGAGCTTGGTGAGACTGAGGTCAGAGGTCTGGCCACATGATAACACTAGTCTACCTTCTTAACACCCCGTTTGACCTCACACACACTGCCCTTGTGGACTTTGTCATTCACTTTCATTCATTTAAACAGGTGATAAATACACAACTTTACCCGCACTCTACAGGACCACTGTAGAGAAAATGCCCTAAAAAAAGCTTAATGTCTATAATAATAATAATTGTCCATATCTTGCTGTAATATAAGCTCACTACTTCCTTCACTTTTCATCTTCCTCCTCTTCGTTTGTCCTCTGTCCACCCATCAAACCTCAACTCACAAAGATGCTGTTAGGTCACACACGAGCGTAAAAGACACTTGTGCATTAGAATTTTCTTTCTTTTGTTTTGTACAGTCAAAAAACCCAAAAAAAACAAAAAAAAACATCACGTGTTTGGGGGCAAATGTTCCAGACATATGTAGCAACCTTGTGGCCGTCAGACCCGCCACGCATTATTTCTTTCTAAATCTTTAAGAGGTACGAGATTCTTGTTTGTCTGTACATCATGATTAGAACTGTTTGGCTGTGGTTTGTTGTTTTATTTCATGACATTGTGATTCCTAGTGACTAGGCCATTAGTACACCACACTGGGGAGGCCTCCTCAACCATACACACTACCTCTCCGTCTGCCTACACGGACTCAAACACTGAAATGCATGAACACGTGCACTTAACGTGCCAGGCTGCAGCAAAGCAGATTGACAGATTGTAGAAAAGAAAAATCTGGATTAAACATCTTTGCATCTCACTAATGTTTGTATCTTGAACCCAAAGTGACAAATGATTTGTGGCAGTGCTTTTAGTTTGCCAAAGTAGCCTAGATTCGGGCTAGTGTGTTATTATTGGGTTGCAGCTGAATTGTTTCTGCACTATGCTATGTTTTTTTACACCATGCTTTTGAAGCAGCAGCGATATAGTACTGTGTTTAAAAAGATGTTCCACCAACCTCCCCTCGAGATGCCCAACACACGGCTAATAATCAGGTGCCAAAATTCAGCGCTGCTTGCCACGTACTTTCCACATTGATTTAATCCATCAAAGCAGGTGTTTGTGTATTATTCTCACTGATTAGTATGGCCTGCAGTTACCATGGAAGGAGTGTTGTTCAGATGGCCTCTTTAAGTGCAAGTATGTTATTGTTGTTATTGATAATCACTTGACCTGGGTTTATTTTGTAACGTGGAAATGGTTCAAAACTGGATTTTTTAAATATATATGTATATGAATATAATGCTGTAAAGTGCAGTCATGAATTAAGAGATTTCTCTTTCACATCAATACAGTAAAAAGAATAAACCCACAGTGAAATGAATGAGGTGTTTTGGTCTGTCTCGAACATACTGTATTAATAATAATAATATTACATTTATTTATATAGCACTTCTCAAAACAGATGTTACAAAGTGCTTCACAAGACAATAAAAGCACATAAATAAAGTACAAAATATGGTAACTGCTAAAACAGAACATCACAGAACATATCAATAATAATTGATGACAGTATATATACATATAAATGTGTATAAATGTACACATGCGTCCAGAAACGGATGTGTACATACATATATTTATACCCTTCTACATATAGGAATGCTATCCTAAAAAAAATCTGTTTTTAAAAGTGGATACAGAGTTAGATGATCGTATCTCTATAGGAAGTGCTTTCCAGAGTTTGGGAGCCCTGACAGCAAAAGCCTGATCGCCTCTCGTCACAAAATTGGACCTGGGAACAGCAAGAAGTATCTGATCAGATGATCTCAGACCATGTACAGGCGTGTAGGGTATTAAGAGATATTATAATATATATATGTATATATATATATATTAGAAGTAATGAATTAGTATTCTGGATTGATAACAAATTTATATTTTGATAAGGATAATTATATCAGTAATTAATTTATATTTCTGTATGACACAGATTAAAGGTAATAATTATAGTTAGAACAATTATAAATAATATTAATTATAGTTAGAAAAATTTAGGAAAATTTAATTAGAGTACATGTATGTCTCAATAAGGAAGCTGGTTAATAATTAATAATTGACTTATGGAGAAGGGGTGGGATTAAATAAGTTTATACTTCTTCTCACTCCTTTTCGAATATGTAAATCAAGGCATCAAGTGTTGACAATTTATTTTTCCTTTACGCTTTTCATTGTATGTAAATACTACTTGTGTCTGACTGTCCACTTGTTGGTACGATCATTCTCTTTCTTTATTTTTTATTTTATTTTTTATTTGTATTCTACATGTTCGAAATAAATTTTGAATTGAAAATGAAAATGAAATGAAATGAAGAGATCCGTTATGTATTCTGGGGTCAGACCAAGTTGTGCTTTAAAAGTGAATAATAACATTTTAAGATGTATTCTAAGTTGTAGGTGAAGCCAGTGCAATGACGCAGGACTGGTGTATTTATATCAGCCTGCCACTGAGCTGAGGCTCCTGTAGGGGGCGGCAGTGTGACGCAGAGGGAAGAAAACCACTATTTCAAACAACGCAGAAGAAGAGCAGCTCGTTGTGTATTTCCGGTTAGAAAACATGGCTCAAGGTTCGAAGAAGTTTAAAGCTCAGCGGCCAGGAGCCTCCAAAAAACAGCAAAACAAGCAGAAAGGACCCAAGAAAGGAGGTATGTATTAAACATCTCTGCTGTTATTCAATGAACTGCTGAAAAAGGCGAGGAAACTATATTTTTTAGTGAAATAGCATCAACATGTGACCTCCATGTAAACCGCTGACTCGTGTCTGCACTTAAAGCAGCTTATTGGATTAGTACTCAGTTTAGCTCTACTTCTATTTACTAAACATAGATATTTAAAGTCCGACGTGTTGGATATTTGGAAAGGAAACCACTGAATATCTGCTATCTGTGTGGCTGTGTTTGCTCTGTGTATTATCTCAGGTACACCTAGTTTAAACTATTGCTGTCTAATACAATATAGCCCTGCAGTAAAGCCTTCATGAAGGCTATGGTGTTTCCTTTTTGGTGAAATTGTGTGTATCTTTTATTCTATGCACCATGTTTATGTCAGTCACAAAATATTGGTATCACCACTCTGTGTAACACCAGTCTAAAATTAAACAACACTACAAACTAAACAACAGCCTCCAAGATGACCACAGAGGATTTGTTGCAGGGCTATGGTGGTAGATTGCATTAGTTTCAGCATTAAACTATTCCTGTCTAATACAGTAGCCCTGCAGTAAAGCCTACATCCATGAAGCCTATGATGTTTCCTTTTTGTAACTGTTAAATAGCAATTTTGTTATACTTAAGTGTATCTTTTATTCTGTGCACCTTGTTTATGTCAGTCACAACATATTGGTAACACCACTCATAAAATGTAACAACACTAGAAACTAAACAACAGCTTCCAAAATGACCACAGAGGATTTGTTGCAGGGCTATGGTGGTAGATGATTTATGGAAGTTTTTATTGGACTTTATTAGTTGTAACTCACAGAAGACATTCCACAAATGTGTACTATAATCTGCAAATATTTCACTATCCACAAACATGTATTTTTGCAGAAATAGATGCACAAAAGTGTAGATATCACTTTACATGTAAACCTTAAAATACATATTTACAGAGTAAGTTATGCGTTTTTGCAAATCGCTCTGTATATTTGTGGATATGACTTTACACAACACAAATACAAAAATACATGTTTGTGGATAGTGAAATATTTGCAGATTATGGTACATATTTGTGGAATGTCTTCTGAGTTCTGGGTTACAACTAATAAAGTCCAATAAAAACTTCCGTATAGATTGTATTAGTTTCAGCTTGATGTACCCAACAAACTGGCCACTGGTTGTATATATTGACCTTATTGGTTAAGTGATTATGTTAAAGGTCTTATTAATAACAGTTTTATGTTGACGAAATCTTTTTTTTTTTTTTTAAATAATGCATCCATACAGCTTTTAGAAAGGTGCCATATAAAAAAAGATTTAGGGATGCACAGATCTGATACAGATACCTGGGCTTTGGATATCAGTAGGTACCGATCCGATACCAGTGTTAATAATAATTAATTAATAAGCTGTATGCTTCACTGTGATGAAGTGACTGGGATCATTCTTTTATGTGTAAGGCAACATCAGGCTTGACTTAAACATTGCTTTCCTCACTTTGTAAAACTAAATGTGACCAATAAATACATAGATATATATTTTTATTATTTTAATTATTAATTAATATTTATTGTCAAAATATTTGTGGTTTGATTTCCACTTCTAACAAAGTGTGACATCTAGTGGCTGAATGTTATCAATGTTATCAATAGCACCTTTAAAACACAGTTTGATATTTTCAGGAAATTAAACAGCTATACATTGTTGGGCAAGCCAGGGGAATATGTAGCAAATGTCACAGGAATATATTTTACTCCAAATGTATCCCAACAACAAAGACACTATTCACGACGAGCACAATTTAATAAGCAAGCAATGCTCTGATGTAGACGGATAAACTTTGGAGTGAGTCGGTTTGGGCTACAGAGGCAGTACCAAAGTAGATGCTGTTTTCCGGCAATATAGGCAGCTTAGTATTCAGTGTATTTTTGCACAATGTAACAATTGACATTTCAAGCCTATCTGATTTAAGAGTCAAAGTGTGTTTTTATTATATTAAGGTGTTGGCATTTGGATATTTTACAATAATGTTGTTTTTCTTTTGTAAAGGAAGGATCATTGCACCCAAGAAGGCTCAGGTGGTTGAGCAACAGAAGCTGAAGAAGGTGAGGACACGTTTAACAAGCAGTGACAGTTTCCCTCATCAGTGAACTTGACTGATAACTTTAACATGAACTTCCTCTGCTGCTCCCTGAAGGGTTTGGAGGTTGCCATCAGGAACAAGATCGAGCATGAGGTAACCCAGAAGGCGAGCTCGTCCCTCCACAAGCCACTGAGTGTGGTTAAGGGGGCTGAAAAAAAAGGAAACCCAGGAGCTGCCCATCCAGGAACCAGTTCCAAATAGGACACGGACCTGAGGCTGAGCGTGCTAAATTTAAGGACTTAGTCATAGGGTCAGTGAACTGCACTGATCCTATGACTCAGGTTTAAGATACATGCCAGCTGCCCTGTTGTTTTTGATTCCTGAATGTTTCGGCCATAGAAATATTTCAGTATTTTATTCCTGTCGTTTCGGCTGACTTTTTAGTTTTTTCAGTGTACAAAGAAATGTATAAAATAAGACGATGTATATATTCTGGAAATGAAATGCGTCACTGAGCCATGGGAGTTACATAAACCTCCACTAGGGGGCACCATAGGACTTTATTGACTCTCATGGAGTTTCTGATTTATTTGCTTGTTTTTTGTTGTGAAAATTCTGATTGAAATCAACATGAGAAACCATGAGTTTATAACCTTTGGGTTGTACCACCCCGAAACAGGTTTTGTATAATTGTATTGTATGATTGTGCAGAAAACAATGAATAATCAGAATAAAAGAATATGGATCTTACACATGTCACTGTCAAGAATCCATTGAGATATGTTCATCACACTTTCTAAGTTATGGAGGACCACAAGAGTCACGTAAATAGTAATAAAGCATTTAATTGATAACTAATTGTACAATAAAAATAGGCATTAATAAATTTGTTTACAAGCAGCTGATGGCCAATTATTGGTTAAATCTGAGGGGACACAATGGATGTCATCCAACTAAGAGGGCCTTGGAGTCTTGTTGGGAGAGGGGAAGAAAACAAGTTTTGGATGGATAGGCGAGGGCAAAGCAGAACAAGTGAAAATTCACAGGATTGAATTTGGTCCAGTTGTGTTGTGGCCTGAGAGACCGTACTGGATGCTCCAAAATGCTAATGTAGACTTGGAAATACTGAATATTAAACACAGAAATAAGAGCAGATCTAGTCCAGGAGTATTACATCCAAAGGTATAGAAAGTACAGTGATCATGTACAGATCTTTACAGATGGATCGAAGAATCCACAGACGGAGACAACAGGGGCAGCAGTGATGATACCCAGCCACCAGATGGGGTTTAATAGGAGAACATCAGATTACTTGAGTGTGTATGTGGTTGAACTGGTGGGACACATATACTCCCTCATAACTTTTTGCCTTGAACTTTGACCCTCTTGCTAATATATGCGCTGCGCAGAGGATTGTTGGTCAGAATAGCCAAAAAAGTATGCTGGCTTGCATACTGCAAAATGCGACCGGATGTAGTAGAACATCCTGCTTTGTCCGAATTCGCATACTATGCACTACATACCCAGTAGGCTATGTGTACTATCGTTCAACACACTTTTGTGTGAACACTAGTATGTACCTTTTTCGGACGCACTGAGCTGTAATTTACATCATCACTTCCTGAGAGCCTCCTTGCCGGTTGGAGGCGTGTAACCATGGTAACCCATGTCAACCTCATGTGACGAAAACAACGGCTTGTGAGAATCAAAGTCTGAATTAATTACACCTCGCAAAGAGAAATCTTAAACTAACAGTTCAATTGAAGTGTTATTGATGTTACAGAGCTGTCTGTCAACGTTTGTTATAAATGTTTTTGTTACTACCACATTGCATTGTGGGATATTAATACCGCCGTAGTGTCCAGCGTTGCATACTTTTATATTTCATCAGAAATAGTTTGCAATTCGCATACTGTTGGTTTCACACTAAGGTTTTGGACCGACTAAAATATCTCACACACTGTTTTAGCGTACTAAATAGCATGTTAGTGTGGAATTTTGGACCTAACCTAAATCTTTTTCTGGCATACTAAATAGTATGGTAGTATGGGTATTGGAACACACAGATGAACACGACTGTTATCATTATTTCACCACCACAAATACTTTAAAGTCAAATTCATCAAACTGAAAAGATGTGACAGCTCAGGGCATCCCGAGCAGATGTTTATTTAACCACAACAGCCTGTGTTTATAACGGTGTTGTAACTGGTTCATCCTCCAACGTCTTCTTCTCTTTCTCAATTTGGGGCCATTCGTCAACAGAGGCTTCAGACGCCTGAGGAGAGGACAGACAGATTAGCAGGAGCGGGAGTTTGACTGCTTGTTTGTTTAAATAACCAGCTGGTTGGTTGATTGATTTCACGATTCATTCATTTTGATCTCACCTGATCAAATTCACCACCTCTGGCCATCTTCACTACATCAGCATCCTCATTGTACTCTGACAAATCCTGTAAGGAGAGAGAGAGAGAGCTCTGTGTCACGGTTCAGTATCAGTTGTGGAACAAGTATTAAGATCTTCTTCTTAAGTAAAAACAGCAATACTACAGTCCTGCATTACTTACTCAAGTAAAAGTACAAAAGTATTAGCATCAAAATATACTTAAAGTATCAAAATTAAAAGTGCTTATTATGCAGAATGGTCCATTTCGGCATAATATCTATTATTGCATTATAATTAGTGATGCATGTGTTCATCACTTTAATGTTGCAGCTGGTAAAGGTGGAGCTAAGTTTAATTACTTTATATACTGCTGGGTAACTTAACCTGTGATAATACATCATAATGTATTAGTTGATTTATTTATTTCCTGTTAATAATCTGACTAAAACTGTCAAATGAATGTAGTGGAGTAAAAAGCACAATATTTGCTTTCAAATTGGAGTGGAGTAAAATTCTAAAGTAACATTTAATGTAAATACTCACATTAAGTACAAGTACTGTACCTCATAATTGTACTTAAGTACAGTACTTGAGCAAATGTATTTAGTTACATTCCACCACTGGTATTTATCCTAATGGAGATGGTACAATGAATGTGATCATGAAACTGGCATGTGTGAGAGTGAATGAATGGGGCAAGTGAGCAGCCTTTGAATGATGGAAATACAGAAATATTAACTAACCATGTCATCCTCATCCTCATCCTCATCCTCATCCTCATACTCATCTGCAGCTGCCATTCCCTCCATCTCCAAGCTCGACCTGAGAGTAGAAAAAACAAGTTGTACAGGTTAAGTTTGTTAAAGGTGCAGTTGTAAACATTCTTACAGTCCTATAGCATAAAATGAATGTAATATACTGTAAGCCTATCTACACATGGTGCTGTAGCTATCACTGAGGTCATTGTAACATCATATTTACATTTGACATTTTCTGACAAAAAAACAGGGTTTGAGTATTTGTCCGCCAGAGAATCCTGAGTATTTCACATTAACATCATCATAGCAAGATAATGTGAATATGATAATCAGAGTCTTTCATTTTTTTTTTTCCCCTCCACATTCACATTTAGTGAATAAATAAAGTGCTACGAGAAAGAACAGCAGACACTCAGAGACACCTTTTTTCTACACTAACTGACGACCCAGAGATACCACATGATACCAATGTTGTTTTACTATTAGCTCACAAGCCTTGTTAGAAGTGGGAACCAAACGTCAGACATCTTCCCCTGAGATAAACAAAACATTCATTTCGGACCAGCCAACATTTTAAAAATGATTAATTTACAAGCATATTTTTTTTTCTTCAGGAAAAGCCATACTTTTATTCTGCACCTTTCTAATGGCTCTGTGGATGTATTATTATTATTTTTTATATATATTTGTTTACATAAAAATGTCAATAAACCCTTTAAATAGAGATATAACTCACACAGACTTCTCTCCATACTGCCCTTGCCCTGAAACAAGAGTAAAAAAACATTAATTCTCAGTAGTAATGAGGAGGTAGCCACACCAGCTAAAAACAGGACTCTGAAACTCACTGAACATCACTCCAACGCAACAACAAATGGAGACCAGGAGAACCAGGGCTGTGAAGCATCCAAAGACAACTGCCACCGTCAAGATGGGGAGACGATTCAGCACTGGAGGACGATGAAGGAGAAATGAAACCAGCTCTCACCTGTCACAACACCTGTTTTACTTCAACCAATCAGTGGATCAACAGTATACCTTCTTTATCCAAATACAGCCTCTTGCTGCTTATGGCAGTGGTGTTGTCAAAGCTGTCTGACACTTCACAGTGGTACGTTCCAGCGCTGCTGCTCCCTACAGACAGCAGGAGCATAGACTGTTCTGGAGGCTGGTTGACCACGTAGTAGAAGCTTCCTCGCTCGTGTAGGAGGGTTTTGTTGAGGAACCACCGGTACCGTGGAAGAGATCCCTTTGCTGCCTTGCAGTAGAACCTCAGGTCGATCACAGCGTAGTTTTCTCCAACGTCATAGTCGTAATGTATCATCACAGGCCCGCCAACCGGGACTGTTGGAGATCGGAAAGAGACAAACATTAAAAGAAAGTAGTGTGCACCACAGTGTTATGTCAGCAGTCTCAAACAATTCACATACCAACTTCTATGGGGATCAATTGACTGTATTCAATCTGGTCTCCATTCTTTGCCTGACACTGCAGCCAACCCAAGTGCTGGCCCAAGATCAGTGGAACCTTAAACATGGCGTTTCTCTCTCCAACCGTCGTATTGGCAACCAATTCAGTCCTGTTGTATAGAGAAAAGGTGACAGGCGGAGTCCCTTTTGTTGACTGACAGCTGATCACTACAGAATAGTTGTTGGATTCTTCCTTTAACACGGTGAAGGAGATGTCTGGGATTGACACCATGTCTGAGGGAGTAAGATGTAGGGGAATGTTATTTTCTTTATAGAAACCATGTCATATCTATGAAATTTAAACCTGAAAGTTTATTATCAACAGCCGACCTTTGACTGTGATTACTACAAAGCTGCTGGCGTTGAAGACGGTTTTGTTGAAGCTGTTGGTGGCGACACACACGTAGGAGCCGCTGTCTTTAGAAGTAGTTCTGAGGGCGACACAGATCATCATTTCAATACCTTTCCTGTTACTCATTCAGTAAAAATGAGCAGTGGCCTCCATGACAAAGGACAGTGTTGGACAGATGTTTGTTCAGGAGTCATAGAACACAGGAACTTGCTTAATCAAGAGATGCAACAAGGCTACACTTTTAAGCATTTTATCTGTTTTATATTTAGAGCATCTTTTTAGTTCAAGTTCTTTGTTTTTGGTTACAGCAGTTTCCGGTACCGAACTCTCAAATCATTTTTAGATTTCTGTTTGTCTATGGATTAAACACACAAGATACAACATGTTATTAGTGTGCTTTAGAGGCACTGGTGGCTGTATTTCTTTAACTTCCCTCACCAAAAGGAAGTTTATTCCAGTGTGCTATTAGTATACTTCTTTTGAACTTAAAATAAGAGAGTATACTTTCAGTTTACTTTTTATGTACTTATCAGAGCTATACTTAACAAAAGTATACTTAAGGATTCTTGGCTCATACTGACAAGTATACTTACTAGTACCATTGCAACCACCTAGCAACACCCCACCAACCACTTAGCAACCACCCAATATGGCCCTAGTTTTATGTACACAGAATAGTTAGCAATTACCAAATAAAACTGCTCACAACACCATGGCAACCTAATAATGCAGCTGTCTAGACTCAGAGACGATCTCAATGGGATTCCACTGACCTGTTGATCCAGAGACGGTCATCTGCAGCGTGGTGGAGACGAGACTGAGAGACAGGCCGACCATTCAGCATCCACTTGTAGGACACATGATTCCCAGCACTGAGTTTACAGCCTAGCTCCAGTGTCTTCCCCTCAAAGAACTCCACTGGACCTGAACTGACGTCAATCTCTGCACCTTTCACTGGTTCTGCAGGACAGACACAGCAACACACTGAGATCCTTTCAAACCAATAATCATTCTTATTGAAAAATCCTCTTGTTAGGGAAGTAAAAAACATGGTATGGTGTCCAAATGGGATCTTACTGTTTGTTTTAGCCATGCTAGCAGTGTGGCTCTATGGATGGCAATGTTGTTCTGTCTGGCGGTCTTTCACTTCGGACTATTGGATGGTCATGTAATTTTGCACAGACATGCATGGTCCCCAGAGGATGAATCCTACTGACTTTGATGATCCCTTGACTGACCCAACCTCAAATTACAGGTACATCATGATACCATTGTTTTTGATATCAGTTATGAAAGCATTGTGATTTTGTTGTGTTTAGCAAATAGCTGGGTGGCTAATGGACAGAAAATAGGGGGCATTTTATTAAGGTGTCAGAATATTTATTGTAGGTGTCTGCGTTAAAGCTGAAGTAGGTAGAATTGGAGCAAATATGATTAAAATAAGTTATTTTTATAAAACGGTCACTATATCCTGACAGTAGTTCATGAGACAAGTAATATATATAAAAAAACATGTTCCTCTGTGTCCTCTGCTGCTCCTAATGGCATCTGCAAGATTTCACAGATTGGAGGAAAACAACCAATCAGAGCCGAGCTGGAGCCTTGCTCTCTCTGAGCAGCTGTCAATCACTCGCGAACTCCAATCAAACAGTCAAACTAGGCAGCGCTGATCAAATATGAATCAATATTCTGTTACTGTAATGCCTATTTCTTGCCTCAAATGTTTTCATAATCATCTTGTAGTGTACTGTTTAGCTGTAAAATGAGAAAGTTTGTGACCCTGCAGCCATGTTGAGATCAGTTGAGGAAATGCCAAGCACCGCCCACCAGCCGTAGCACAGCCAATAGGAACGCTCTCTCTCTCTGAAATGACCTGTGATTGGCCAAAGTCTTTTCAAAGATTTTTAAAGCCTGAAAACAGAGCCATGAGGAGGTGCAGAAGTCTAGTTTTCTCTCAGAACACTTGAATTACAATATGCTGAAAGGTTATTATGACATTTTAGCACAATGATGCCAAAAATATTCTGCCTGCTGGAGGTTTAAGCGAACAGCTGGGTGGCCAACAGAAAAACAGAAAAATTGTGTGTGTGGGGGGGGGGCATTTTATTAAGGTGTCAGAGTATTCATTGTAGGTGCCTAAATTTCCACAATGCTGATGTAATATTTTGGGAAACCTTTCTTCTATTGGGATTTGGAGAGGAGATTTGGCCCAGAAGCAGTGGAACAATTATAAATGTAACACAGACAACATGCCCAAGCCAAGAAAAATGTCATCTCATGAAAACTTGTCCTTTGAGAAATATTGCTCTCATTGTGTTGAGTGTTAACATAAATGCCCATATTGCTCGATCATACTGTTACAGAGAAGAAGCCATGTACATATGATAAACAATATAACCCTGGTAATGAAGAGACTCACCAATAACCTTCAGGTAGTGCGGGTAGCTGACAGTGGGCTCTATGTTGGAGTTGTTCTGTGCCTTGGCCACACACTCCAGGCTGCCCTCATGTTTAGGTCTGATAAACAGGGGGACTGATGCAACTTCACCATTCAGGGAACTGTACTCACCTAACAACTTCTCGCGGTTACCCTCCCTAGAAAAGGTCGATGATTAAAGGGATTTTTATTATCATTACTAAATGCATTTTCATGCAGTGGTTAGATTTAACGTGAACAAATACTCACTTGTATAACTGAAGCAGGATAGGTTCATTCTCCGGGTAGATTTTCAGTCCACAATGAAAATCTACAACACTATTCGCCAAAGCCTCCGAAGGGCCAAAAAGTTCTGGACGCCCCAGAACTAACTGACCTGTCAAGAAATAAAATAAAACAAAACAAAACTGCACTCAACAAAAACAACCAGGAGCTATAAAATTGTACTAATTGACTAAACACACACTAACAATACCGAACTTACTGCTCGTCTCGATACAGTAGCACACCCCTGTAGAAAGTGAAAGTAAATTAAACAGTTTACAAGAGTAAACTTTAGTAAGTGTGCTGCAGTGCAGTTTGTGTTGAGTATCTTACCCAGTATGACCACAGAGAGGGAAGCAAACATTCTTGAAGAAAAATGATATATATATATATATGTATGTATATATATATATATATACTTCAAATATGATACGCTGCGCTGTATAAAGCAGGATTTGAATGTAGGGTCAAGCACTGTGAAAAAAATGCACACGCACTTAGAAACATGTGCAAATAGCTGATAGCGTTACCCCACACCTCTATGCAGTACCCTCCCTCGTACCATCATATGATGACGTCATTCACTCAGTGGTGTTATGTTCTATTTTGAAAAATGTGAATATCAAAACAACATAAGGCATCTTGAAGAGGTGAGGGTGTAATCAAGCATCATTTATTTGGTTTAATTAAAAAAACAACAAAATATCACTTAAAATTCTAATTTTTATTTGCAAACACATGACAGTATACTTCAACTATAACCTCTCACTCTTTTTAAGTGAATGTTTCTTATAAGCAACTTGAAAAGTCATAAATGCCATACCTGCAGAACAACAAAATACAACTGCAGATTTAAAATTAATTTATGAAAGATTTGCATGAAGATGTGGTCAGTTTGTTGAGAGGTGCAGGTTCCTCCTGCGTCACACTGTGATCTCCATGGTCTAAATCAGAGAGAGAGAACAGTCATGATGTCTTCTTGTTTATACTTGGATCACATTGTTCCTCATATTATATCACTTCATGTCAGCATACAGAGATAGTCAATAAAGTTTAATTCTAAGAATCATTTTTGTCCATTCTTAAAGAGGTGATTTTGTCTTATAAAGATATAAAGTTTCTGGAGGACAATAACATTTTATTTTACAGGTCCGCAGTTTCCTAATAATTTCTTAGAAGTGTCCAGAAACATTGTAATTTTTTTTTTTTTTTACTGTTATAGGCAAACATCTGGGTCAATGATTTTACTGTAGTTACTTGTGTTGAGTTTATAAGCATTTTTTTTATTTTCCAGAGGAATTTCCTTGAAAGCCATATATTTTGAATTGTATGCTTGTCTGTAGACACATTTAACAATTTTGCATATTGTGCAAGCCTGCTGTGCACTGACTTAAAAACTCTCTAGGTTATGGGTGAAAATATTTGGATTTCCATAATAATTTCCCAATAATTTCCTCAGGAGATTCCTGGTGAAAAGTATTCAAATTTGTACTAATAATGGGGAAAACATCCACAACATTCAATTAATTTTCCATTGATTATTTCCAATTAACTGCTCTTGTAACATTGAGAGTCTTTTCAGTAGAAATGCAAAAGTGTCAAATATATGAAATTTGTTTACAGGCAATCATAACATTCAAAATAAAGTTTTGAACCAGTGAATAATGAGTTAGTATTTACTGTGGTTTAAATGGAGCTTGGAAATTCTTATTTTCTCTATGATTAGTACCATATGTTTGAGGGAGTTAATGGGAAATGGTTGGGAAAATACAGACCCGTGAAATAAAGCGTTAACTGCAAGTGTACCGATTAAACACTGCGTCCATTTTTCATATAATGTAATTAGTACCAAATTACATAGTCTTTCCCAGTAACTTTACAGTTACATATCAGTTCCTCTCTAAGAAATTAACTATGGGGCCTGTAAAGTAAAGCATTACTAGACAGTATGCCATATTTCACTGATTCAAAATCATTGAGTATATATACGGTGTTGTGCAGGCCTGTATACCTGATTCTGAACGTCGCAGTTTGAAGACGTAGAAGTATCGTCCTGTTTGCCTCCTGACTGGGACGTGGGTGCAGGCAGAGGAAGTATATCAGGACTGGGACAGGAAGACACAAACACTGGGTGAACAGGTTGATCTGAGTTACAGAACAATAAACTTTCTGAAGTCCATAAAGATAAAGCTTACTTTGTTGTAGCAATGTGAGCATTAGCTGTGAAAGAAATGAGAGGTGGAGACATGAGAACAATTCATATAAATTCAGTTAAACATTTCCAGTCAATTGATTTCTCCCTCACACACACACACACGGACACACACACACACGGACACACACCTTGCTTGTGGTCATACATGTTGCACACACAGCCTACACCCACTGCCAACGTCAGGAAAAGGAAGCAGCAGAACGCTATGGTCAGGACCTCTATGGTGTTCAAGAAAACCTCTGTGGAAGAGAAGGCAAGTGAAGTGTTACATACTGTAGAGACTGCATATAAGGCATTTAGGTTCTCAATGTCCAGAGCATTAATATAGAAGAAAACATCTAATGTCTATGTAAAGATATAGAGGAGTAATGTCTACCTGAGCAGAGAACTAAGTCGCTCTCCCTCTGTGTGTGTCGTAATCTTCTCATCGCTTTGTTTACATAGCCGGGCCGGATGCGCGTGCCTTTTGTGCATCTGCGTCACTGCGTGCATGTGAGCGTTCCCCACTGGCTAGCTCACGGCCGCCACTCTGCACTGCTCTCATACGCCGTTTACAGCTGATAACACTGTCCCGACCAACAGCGCTGTTGCGGAAGCGTAGCACCCACCGTCACAGTTGTCGCCATTGTTGAGAGCCGTGCGGAGGCAATAGAAATGCTCCCAATCTCGCATTTAGCGCTTTAAAATATCGTCTATGATATTTGCTTTTTACTTGGTGGTGTTTCAGTGGAAGATGTTGCTCGAGGCATGGAGTTACAGATCCTGTCTGATCAATAGTAATAATGGTAATAATAATAATCATTTATAAAAAGGCACATGGGAAATGTTGCAGGTGCTAGAATGAGTCCTAAACCCAGAAATGAGTTAGCATTTTAGCACTTCTGGTTCCCTTGTCTGAAAGTCAATGGGTTCATTGAATGGGTTTTTAGTTAGATGCCTGAAATAAGGTCTGTGGTTAACACAAGCTGAAGAGATTTTAACGTTTTGTTCTAAGACATAAAATACGTCAGTAAATATCCCACTCGTGTTTTAAAAAAGGCGGTTGCTAACAAGTGGCTAAATGAGACTACTGAACGTCATTACGCCAACTCGTCCGCCTTTACAGCCTCGTTGTTTATACACGTTCATGCGACCGTTGTGTAGTTTGTTTATCGCCTAACGTTAGCATTGTACTTCTTGCTGTTGCGTTCACACTTCAAAAATCATAAAAGTGGTGTTCATTGAAGATTATCTTGCTGAACAAAATGTGTAAGTAGCATAAACGTTTGTTTGCTACCGAGTTTATTTTCTGCAATAATCCAAAACCGAATGGAAAAATCCCATTGGCTTCTAACTTCCGGGTTGGCCTACAAAAAATACGTCATCTCTGCACCACTCTATAGGCTACGCAGCTGGAGTCAGCAGCTGGTTAGCTTAGCTTGGCATAAAGACTGGAAACAGGAGTGGTAGCCTGGCTCTGTCCAAAGATAACAAACTCCAGCTACTAGCACCTTTAAAGCTCGCTGAATAACATGTTACATCTTGTTTGTTTAACCTGTACAAAACATTGTCGAGTAAAAAAGAAGAAGTGTAAAAACCATTTCTTGACCAGGAGCCATAAGAGTCGCCGCTGATTGCCTGGCAACCTCACGGTGAACAAAACTATACGTCACTGCACCTGGCCAAGACAACCGGCATAACCCCTGTAAAAAACATGTTTTTACACTTTGTTTGTATGGATTAAAAAACAAGTGAGCTTTAGAGGTGCTGGCAGGCAGATTTTGTAACCTTTAGTCAGAGCCTGGCTAGCTGTTTCCTCCGGTTTCCAGTCTTGATAATGATAAACTAAGCTAACCAAACAAGAGAATGTCAAACTATTCCTTCAAGATTACTTTTACTGGACAAGTCTTGATCTTTTCACCTGCGACTCGGACCAGCACGACTTCACTCTCCACCCAGGGTCCAGAGTCATTGTAGCTGTCCCTGACCCTGCAGCGGTAATACCCAGACTGCTCTGGGCCGAGCTGGGACAGGACGAGGGTTCGTCTGTGGTCAGTTAGGGCGTAGTGAGACAGGACGGACTGAATATGGGAGTCCACATGTGTCTCAAAGGGAAGGACAGAGTCGTTCAAGAGCCAGGAGACGTAAGGGAAAGTTCCTCTGCTGAGTTGACAGCTCAACCTGGCGGTGGCCAGTTTGGAGTCAGCGCTGTAGAGATATTCAACCTCCACTTTCACATCACCTCCGACTGGGACTGGACGAACGAGGGGGGAGGAGAACGATAGAAAGATTAACAAAGAGTGGAAAGAAATCACAGAAAGACATATTTTTCCTTCACATGTCGGTGTAGCTCATACCCACTTCCAGATTCACAGGCTCACTCATCAACTCCTGCACCTCAGTATTCACAAGACATCGAGCCACACCCATGTCCTGCCCGGGTAGCATGGTGACGGGGAACCAGGCAGCGAGGGATTCAGTAGCTGTAACAGATCCCACTAATTTGTCATCTAGTGAAAGAGAGATGTTGACCGGAGGACTCCCTCTTGTTGACCAGCAGGTCACGTTGCCATGGAGACTGGCTCCCTCTTTGAAGATGGAGAAAGAGATTCTTGGTTTTGAAACGTAGACTGGTGAAGGAATAAAGAGATGGGGACAGGGAGGATACAGTACATGTTAAAATGCAATGAAACAAATCCAACTAACATTTCAGGCAGGTGTTTTTTTTGTTGACACGTACCTTTGACCATCACCTGGACCTCCAAGCTGCTGGAAAACCTCTTGGTGTCCTGCACCCAGGACCAAGCCATACAATAATAGTACCCAGCATGCTCTGGAGTCACCTTCTCCATCACCAGCTTGTTCCCAGTGAGGTGAAGGAGGGGAGAGGTTGACGATGTTACTTCCTTCCTGTTGAAAAACCAGGTATAGGAAAGGTGGGAGCCCTTTGAGACGTTGCAGCTCAGTTCAATGCTTGAGCCCTCGTACGCGACTGGGGGGAAGGGTTCAGAGGTCAACCTGGTGTTTGATGCTGGAGCTAGAGGTTAGGCAATGATAGATGGTTGAGAAGGAGAGAGAGAGAGAGAGAGAGAGAAAGGTCACGTCAGGGAATGACTGTCTCCAGTAAAATAATAAACTCTAACAGGATGAATGCTTTCTCTGTCTCGTTGTGTCTTTCACTCACTGACTACAGTCAGCTTGATGCTGTTGCTGACTCCTGTGCTTCCTCCTGGTGTCGTCGCCTGGCAGTGGTATGACCCCTCCGATGTTGCAGCAACCTTCAGGTAGAATGAGGCGGGTTGGTCCCCTTCGAGATCAGCGACTGTGTTGATCAGGACACCGCTGTCCCCCATCAGCTCATAGATGACCGGCAGAGAGGAGTTAGGTGCAATACACCGTAAAGCCACCCTGGAGCCGAGGTAAGCCCTGTCAGGACCAGTCAACACTGGGCGAAGAGAGATCGATCCACCTGAAGAAAGGCATGAAACACTGGGAGTTTGGGTGAGCCCTGAAATTTACCCCTAACAAGTTTTAAAGAAAGCAGATACAGGCAACCAAATTATTTTATTTCGGGTCATGAATAATATCTGAAAAGTTCTGAACCAGCGAAAGATGTCTCAGCCAGCTGAGCTCCACATCTGAAACTCCACTTACTGATATCGATGAGCAAACTCGCCAGAGCTGAAAAAAAAGTCAACAACACATAGCAGTAAGAATATTAATCCATTAAATCATTTATTCATGTTGCCATTTTAAACCAATTTTCACCAACTCACCCAAAATTGGCAGCAAATTAAAAGTCTGTAGATGCTCCATAACCGAGCTCTAAATTTATCTTTGACATGGTTTCTCAATAGCTCCCTTCAGTGTGTGTGTGTGTGTGTGTGTGTGTGTGTGTGTAAAAGCTATGGGTGTTACACATGTGTTGCAAGTAGATAACACATTTGGCTGTAAGTTTGGTTTATTTTAAGGGACACAAATAAAGCTTTTTTTAAAAATACACAAACCACAAAGGTTCAATGAGCAGGATGTCTAAAAAACACTCACAGTTCATTGAATGCAGGTAAACTGACATTTTGGAACACAATGAAATACTTTCACCATCGTACACATGATAAAATTACAATCATATTCATGAATTTACAGATCAACAGAAAAAAAGGACAAAGTTCAAACACTCTTTCTCACTCACAGAAGGACTTTAAAATAATTATCTAAATTTTCAATGCCATAAAAAATGACTGCAGATGGGACAAAGATTAAGAGAATGCGTCACGTGAAGGTTAAAGTTAGACTTTTGCAGAAAGAGGCCACAACCATTTCTAATCTTTGTACATCATGTTGCTGGAACAGTGAGCGTTCACCCTCCCCCGCAGCTGTGGTCAGCCAAAGCAAGTCTTTATTTTTGAAGTGGAAGTCTGTGGATGGACAGGCCTGACAGCTCGGTGACTTTAATCAGTCTGCCTGCGTGGAGGGGGGGTCCTTCAAGTTGTTGAGGGGGGTGTCCTCTTGGATGGCTGCAGAACGGACTCTGAGGGGGTTTTTCTTACCTCTGAGCATCGTGGCATGCTGTTTCACCAGGAAACGCTTATCTGAACTGCTCTGTGAGGGAAAACACACACAAATCTATAAACAAATCATGCACACACATACACTAGAAAAGAACACCAGTAGAGCTGGTAGAAATGATTCACTTGCAACAATCAGTAACTCCGATATTTCCATATCTTCTTTCTGTGACTGATTTGTAAGTATGCAAGTGTTTGACGACATGTGACTTACCAAAATCAGCATGTCTTTCAGTCTCTCAATGGCCTTCCGATTGGCTCGTCCCCGTGACACATATGAGGTTAAGATTATACTGAGGAAACAAAATCAAGACCAGCAGATCGGATGAAAGAACTGTACGTCTATTTTAAAACAGCTTGTATCCACTGATGATTTTACACACAACATGTATGCAGCTATACACACGGTGCTTCTAGTTCTCCTACTCAAAGGTTTGAAAGTAGATTATACTTGTTTTCCTTCAAACTGGGAAAACCCAACACACTGCAAATACAGTGCCATTGTTTGCATAAAGCTGTCGCATACTTACATCTCAGCTAATATGAGCGGCAGGGCGAAGGCTTCAGAGGCCAGGTAGCGAAGAGTGTTCTGTGCCGCGCCTGGGAGACTCTCCACACACACTCCTATCGAATTAAACACACTTTCTCCATTTCCAAATGGACCACAGGAGAGGCTGGAGGGGAACAATGAGAAATGAGCAGCAGAGAGAAGTAAATTATAAATGGGATGTTTCTTTCTACTGCTCAAAAGGCAAATAGGTTTTTAATAGGGCTGTCAAAGCTAGCGATAACATCGCTTTAACGGAAATTAGTTTTACTAATTTTCACTAATTTTCACTAATTTCTTTACGCATTAACGCAATCGGTCTTTCGGAGTGATATGTGATATGTGATATGAAAATGGGTTCTATGGGTACCCACGAGTCTCCCCTTTACAGACATGCCCACTTTGTGATAATCACATGCAGTTTGGGGCAAGTCATAGTCAAGTCAGCTCACTGACACACTGACAGCTTTTGTTACCTGTCGGGCTGCAGTTTGCATGTTATGATTTGAGCATATTTTTTTATGCTAAATGCAGTACCTGTGAGGATTTCTGGACAATATTTCATTGTTTTGTTTCATTGTATTGATTTCCAATAATAAATATAAACATACATTTGCATAAAGCGAGCATATTTGCCCACTCCCATGTTGATAAGAGTATTAAATACTTCTCCCTTTAAGGTACATTTTGAACAGATAAAAAATTTTACAATTAATTTGCAAATAATCACGATTAACTAAGGACAATCATGCGATTGATCGCAATTAAATAATTTAATTGATTGACAACCCTAATTTTTATATTAACAATTAAACAACGAAAGAAGCAAATATAGGGGTGCATTGAAAATGAACACTGTTACATGTGGGCAGTAGGTTCTCTGCAAGTAAGTCAAAATTAGAGTAAAAAAAAGTACATGTTGTCCGGTGTTGCGTCTGGGTGGTAGAGGTTGAAGCCCAGTGTGGTTGCAGCCATGAGGAGACCGAGCAGCAACATGAAGTGGAATAAAACGGAGGAGCTGGAGGCTCGAAACATCCTCTGCTCTGCCACACAGCACCGCAGGACCGTGAACTGAACACAGTGTTGGAGAGAGAGAGAGAGAAAGAAAGAGAGAGAGAGAGAGAGAGAGAGAGAGAAAGAGAAAGAGACATGGACATTGTTAGAAAATGTTCAAATACAGTTGCTGGTCACCAGTGCTTCTCGGTCACAACTCCATCTATCATTGCAGAACCATGAACCATAGACCGGGTCCAAGAGGGAAACAGGAGACAGTTAGCTTAGCTTAGCACAAAGACTGGAAACAGGGGTAAACAGCTAGCCTTGCTCTGTCACCTCTATAGCTCACTGATTAACATGTTATTTTCAGGAAACAAAGTGTACAAACAACCTTATGTGCCAGCTGTCTGGGCACAGTGACTTAATGGAGTTTCCGCCTGTTGCCATGGAAGTTGCCTTGGCACATGAACTCCTTTGTCAGATTGTTTTTGTTTTATTTATTGATTATTACTCTTTAGTGTATTGTTAGACTATCTTTTTAGATCATTGCTCTTAGACATTTTGTGACAGGGAGAAAGAAAGATATTATTTATAGATGGTCCATAACTCTCACAACCTTTTGGATGTAGAAGTTGACCATCAGTGTGACAGTCCCTATCAGAGGCAGCAGAGGGCAGTAGTAGACTCCCACCCAGGACACTGTCTGACTGTAAACCAGATCCAACACACTGAAAGGGATCAGAAAGTGCTGTTTCCCCAACAACCGGGCCAGCAAGGACGAGGGGTACTTCTCCTGCACCAGCCTGAAAGATAGTTTGCACAGAGAGTTGATGAATCTTGAGTAGGGGAATCCACTCAAGAGACATCAAACGCATTGATCTCTCCATTCACACCACATCGATGACTAAAACACAAAAAGACTGTTGATCTCAAACAAACCCACTTCCTGGGGTAGTTCAAGAAAAATGCACTGCAGAAAGTGGCGAGGAAGTTGAAGATGCACAGCTTGTACATTTCTCTACCGAACATGTTCTCCCTGCAGTGAGAAGGATGCTGTAAAAGAAACACACAAACGAAAAGGGGGTTAAGAACACACTTAAAACACACTCTGTAGGACCTTGAAACATAAATCTCACTCTCAACTCACTTGCTGACTTTTTGTCGTTGTGAAGAGGAAAAATAAGTAGATCCCCAGTGAGGCCAGCTTCAAGAAGACGCTCCTGAACAAAAGACAGGGTGAACCAATGCAGCTGTGTGTGTGTGTGTCTGTGTGTGTGTGTGCAATAGGCAATCCTGGATTTATCTCCCTGTGCACCTTACCTCACAAGTGTGGCATTGACCTGCATGGTGAAAGAGTAGTCTTCAAAAGATGAGATCTTGCGGAAAATGTGAGGGAGGAGCAGGTTGACAAAGAGCATGGTGATGGGAGGGAGGTACTGGAGGACCAGGCTGACCAACCAGTAGTGTCCACTCTAAGAAACACAGTCAGTCAGACGTGTCAGACGGGAAAATCTATTCACCAAATCCAGAACACACTGTAATGAAACCAGCATCAAAGTCTCACCTCGGACATTGATGTTTTGGTGGCGAAGTAGATGAGGTAGAAGGCTCCACCAAGCAGGGACAGAACGAGCAGGTTGAGGATGAACCTGAGCAGGTAGAGACGCACCCTCTGTCCAAGTGTCCTCTGGGCCTCACGCAGGGAGAAACTCTGCTCCTCCAGGAACAGCTGAGGACGAATGTAGAGAACCATATAGCAAAGCTACCTTATATACTGTATATTGTACACACACCCTTCATTTAGCCTGGTATTTTCAGGTGAAAGAAAATAAAAATCATTGATACTATGAAGAACTAGAAAGTAGGACATGTGTTGGGGAGGTATGTAAACTTTTCCCTAAAGGCAGGAGCCCAGAGAAAATGCTTGATGAGAAGAGCAGTATTATATTCATTTCTCTTTACAGTATGTTTTGTACATTTATATTTCACTTTAAGCTGGTTCTACAAAGAGGTTAGACATTTTAAATGACTGATTTCTAAACCATGCATCACTAAATGTCCTCATCTGCCATGAGCAATGTTACCCCTTGGGATTTTTCACTGACATTTACCTAGTCAGGAGCGTATGTGTGTGTGCATACATCAGTTTTGAAAGCAGGGTGGGAAACTATTTGGCCAACCATTTTTATCAGCCATTGTTAATGCAAATAACATGTTTGCTATAAATTAAGCTGTAGAACTGCAAATATGTAAAATATTGCTTTTCATTCATGAAATTCTTAATATGAGAATTAACAGACAGGTGACAAATTAAAGGTGCTATTGATAACACTGATAACTTTCAGCCACTAGATTCTCCTTTCCCCGTTGCATTGCATTCACTTCACAACAAGTCGTTGCCGGGCACTTACAGTCGATCTCAGCCATTTATCCTTTTTTTCCACAGTAACTGACGACCCAGAGATACCACGTGATACCAACGTCGTTATACTATTAGCTCACAAGCCTTGTTAGAAGTGGGAACCAAACGTCTGATATCTTCCACAGAGATAAACAAAACATTAATTTTTGACCCGCCAACATTTTAAAATGATTAATTCATAATCATTTTTTTCAGAAAAATAGGTACTTTTATTCTGCACCTTTCTAAAAGCTCTGTGGATTGATTATTTTTCAAAAAATATTCGTCTACATAAAAGTTTTCAATTAATGTTCAATCAGTTAATCAATCAATAAGATAATAAACCTCAGATGTCTCCTTAAAGGGCATGAGGGGTCACTGAATAGTTTGATTATGATGATAATGATGTGAACAATATGCTATACAGTGTGGGCCAACATTATGCAGTATGAGAAACAGCCAAAGTGGACAATAAGTTTAACAGATTCACTAACTACTCTACTCTCAAAACGCACCAGCATTTGGTCAGTGACCATGGTAAATCAGAAGAGTGCCATCACACATGCAGAGAATATGTGTGCATCCATCCACTCACCTTGAGATCGTTTCTGATGAAGCTGTGTTTGAGAGTAGCAGCAGTAGGGTCCTGGATGGTGAAGTCCCAACCGCAAAAGATCTTGTAGCTCATGTTCATACTGTAACGCTTCCCGAGCATCCAGGTGTGCTTGTAGCCAACCATCGTTCTATCAGAGAAGTTTACAGATTTAAAGAGGACCTATTATGCTCATTTCATCAGGTGCATACTTGTATTTTAGGTTTTTCTATTTTAACGTGTTTACATGCTTTAAAGAAAAAAAAACAAACTTTTTTTTCTCATACTGGCTGTGCTGCAGCACCTCTTTTCACCCTCTGTCTGACCCTGGCTAAAATGGCTATTGAATACTGACCTCCGGACCACCAGGATGAGACTGAGGAAGAGGATGGTGAGAATTCCAGCGAGGTACAGCAGAGGTGTATTCAAGCACTGCAAATTAAGGGAACCACGAGTGTAGAAACCATAGAAGACTGGAGAGCGGTCCAGCCAGCCCTGTAGAGAGGAGAAGTTAGATTACATGAAACACATATAGAAAACATAGAGTACACACAAGTAAGCAAACCCTTACCGATCCCAGGAAGAAATCCAAAACGGAGTCATTGCCTCCAAACTTCAACCATTCTGTAAAATCTGTAAAAAGAGAACAACACAGCAGTGTTTCTGCAGGAGTCTACATTGAGTTGGGGTTAATTTACTGTAATCTGTCATTACTCACCACTGCTGTTGCCCCTGCCAAAAAATGTTGTAGGCCCCACGATGAAACCAGAGATAAGAACACAGTACAGTAGGTTCAAGTAGACCAGATATCTGAGGAACACAAAGTAAGCCTTCACGCCAACTCCAAACCTGCCTGGAACAGATCAGTGAGAGGTAGACAACAACATGTGTTTGGGTGAAATCATCTAGTCATGTTAATGTAATATACTCGAAACCAGGTGGCCAAACAAGTCCGTATTGTGCACTTCAGGCCTTTCTTACCTTCGATGTCGTGGAGAGTGCGCTGCCATGGCAACAGGCCTGATAGAGCTCCTCCCACCTGCGCCCAAACCCTCTTCCTGTTGATGCTCTGGCTCCGCCTCCAGGACTCCCAAAAACCAATATTGCTGATTTGCATCTTCCTCCTGTCCCTAATTAGCAGCGAAAATATGATTTCTCATGAATGCCTTTTTATCTTAACATGTTAAACCCCGATCCAAAGCATGAAAATACCATAAACATAAATAGCAAATGTTTTATCTCCTCACTTTAAAGGTGCTATTGATAACATTCAGTCACTAGATGTCTCATTCTCCCTCCCCCGTTCCATTGTATTCACTTCACAACAAGTCGTTGCCAAGCACTTACCATCAATCTCAGCCATTTATCCGTTTTTTCCTAACTAACTGACGACCCAGAGATACCACGTGATACCAACTTTGTTATGCTATTGGCTCAAAAGCCTTGTTAGAAGTAGGAACCGAATGTCAGATATCTTCCACAGTGGTAAACAAAACATTCATTTTTGACCCGCCAACATTTTTTAAATTAGTAATTCAATTAAAAGCCATACTTTTATTCAACACCTTTCTAAAAACTCTGTGGGTTTCTTATTTTCTTATTTTTTTAAACATTTGTTTACATAAAAATGTTATCAATAAGACCTTTAAAGCTGAACATTAAGCTTTATAAAAGGAGGCAAACAAACCCTTAATATTTGAACATATAGGATTTAAAGGGACACTGATTTTCCACATTGAGATCAATGTCCTCATCACAAGGAGAAGGCCTACTACTCACTCTGTGGAAACAGTTGTATAAAGTCTTCTGTGGCTCTGGAGGAGTTTGAGAAAAAATGACCCTGATAACGTCATAGTGATGTCATTAGGGTTATCTCAGATTGGTTTTAGGACAAATTTTGACAGAATGATTGGTTACAAACCGGAGGTGTGGAGATGCAACCCGGTCTCACGGTAAGACGTATACATACCACGACATTAAGTACGCATTTTAACATTTTCACGTGTAATTTTACACCGCTTTTTGTGTGTCATTTGTACACCACGCAAATGTACGCAGTTAGGTTTAAGCAAGAAAACCACTAAATTAGGTCCAGGCAAGAAAACCACTTGGGGTCAGGGAAAACGTCAAGGTTGGGCTTGAAATAAGAAAGTAAACTAAGTAAAACACGTACGGAATAAACTACAGAAAACATGTCACAAACGCCAACGAAAAACAGGGTGTCTACCAGGCAGGGAGGGTGCAATGACAGATGCTACTGAGTTGCATCATGGGAATTGTAGGATCCAGTGTTTTTGGAGCTTGACCCACACTAGGAATTAAAAGCCAGGATATTTTGGCCTCGCTTTGTAGACTTCGATCACTTTTAATCTGTCTCTTGCAAGTCTTCTGCTTCATGAAAGTGCAATACTAAATCAGTGGGTTACAACTTTACTGTAACTCAACTGCTTGAGGCAGAATGCCATTTTAATTCTTTTAAACATATATTTTTTATATCTATTTTAGCAAAATTATTGTTTTTATAATTTTTGTATACCTTCACCTCTCCTGTGTTTCACTCTGTTTGCGGATGTTGCTGCTTTGACACCTGAATTTACCTCCGGGGATTAATAAAGGTTCATTTTATCTTATCTTCTTATCTTCTAAGGGTTTTCTCAGGCAGTGGTTCCCAGCCTGGAAGTGGGGATCCCACCACCCAAAGGGTTCACATTTGAGAGGTCCCGAGATGATTAATCAACAACAGGGAACAAACATATTTCTGCCAAACAAAAAATGTGTTTATTTTTTCTGCCTTTTTATAAACTTTGCTTTTTGCATGTGAATTACTGCATAATTTCACACCTTTGGTCCCCTAAAAAGTATTCAAATACCGCTATCTGAGAGGGGAACATCACTGTCTGCCCAACACTCAAAGACATTTGCAAGTAAATGTGGTGTTGTAAGTAGATAAAGCTTCATTTTATGGGTTTATAACTCGTTGGGAACAACTAGGATAAAGGTGCTAAATAACAATGGTAATAGGTCAATCAAAAAGATCAAACTTATATATACAGTAAGTACAGGATGCTATATATTGTGCTAGAGTAGGTGACAGGTTGGACCTTTTCCACTAGAACGTCAAAATATCAGATGAAGAATGAGAAGAAACAGATGTGAGGAGTGTGTGAAAGGCTTTCCCACCTGGCGTCTCTCTTCCCCTGAATACACATGACCAGGTTCCTGAGCGGCTGTGTTGATGCCTTGTCTTTAGGTCCTCTGGACAGTTGGCCATGGCTGATCCTCTCTCCCGCTTCTGGGCCACTCTGGTAGGCCTCACCGGCTTCCCAAGAACCCCGTCTGTCCTGCTCGGGCCGACTGGCCTGGATGCTGGGCAGCTGATCAAATATCTCTGTCTGGTAGTACTCATAGGAGTCCGACGACGCGGTGGAATGACTGCTCTCCTCTGTGGTGAGTATGACACATGAATGTAGATTACAGTGCATGTTTACATACAAGATGTCTTACCTTGCTCAGTTTGTGTGTGACAGGTTACATGCAGGGTAATGATTATTTTAGGGCTGTCAATTAATTGAAACATTTAATCATGATTAATCGCATGATTGTCCATAGTTAAATGCGATTAATCACAAATGAATCGTACATTTTTTATCTGTTCAAAGCGTACCTTAAAGGTAGATTTGTCAAGTATTTTACACTCTTATCAACATGGGAGTGTGCAAATATGCTTGCTTTATGTAAATGTATGTATATATTTATTATTGGAAATCAATTAACAACACAAAACAATGACACATATTGTCCAGAAACCCTCACAGGTACTGCATTTAGCATAAAACATATGCTCAAATCATAACATGGCAAACTCAAACCCAACAGGCAACAACAGCTGTCAGTGTGTCAGTGTGCTGACTTGACTATGACTTGCCCCAAACTGCATGTGATTATCATAAAGTGGGCATGTCTGTAAAGGGGAGACTCGTGGGTACCCATAGAACCCATTTTCATTCACATATCTTGAGGTCAGAGGTCAAGGGACCCCTTTGAAAATG